>JANQDE010000013.1:1812581-1892693 GCA_037157785.1 Cephalotes varians
GCGCTTAGCGACGCGGGGCGGGCGTATCTCGCCAAGCGCTTGCATTTGCCGATGGGCCGGCCGAACATGCCTCTTTTCGGCAATCTTCAAAAATTAATATCTCGATAATTATTGCGAATATCGCAAAACGGTATGGGACTTTTATGTTCATCTCGATCCCATCTACCTTCCTATGAGCAGTGGCAAGAGTCTCGCGGTGCACCCTGTATAACGCAGACGATCTTCTCAATTCCAATTAATGAATATAACGCTTGTGTCATTAAAAAATATATCGTAAATAGCGACATAACACTGATTCCATAATAGAATTCGCCATTAACGATATGACAACGAAAGAACATTTTTGAGGAGCGTCGTTTTATCTGGAATTACTATTAATCACAATCGGAGTGACACCCGCTTAGAAGATAATTTTAGTTGCAACGAGCTCCAAGATTAATCGTCTAGTCAAAAGGGATTGCCAGTGCGCATCCGGCTAAGTACCAGTTTGAAAAATAGTTCAACCGACATCCCTCAGTCGCAAATGTTAATCGAACGTAGATGGTGGCGGTCTAATCGAGCGCACGCTTCCTTCATGTATTATTCAGCCAATCGCCGTGCCGTTGCATCAAAACGGTTTGATCGATTGGGTTCCCGGCAAACATTCGCGGTCACCAGAGAGGATTTGAGGTTTAATGCGCGTGATTTTCAGCGCAAAAGATGCACTTTGAGATGCGTAGGAACGCTCAAGTCTCAGGATTATCTGAACTCTTGCTAAGTTACATTATCAAGTTAAATATTTACGCAGAATATTATCATCTCACTACTTATCTTTTAACGGTGCTTCATGAGAGAAACTGCTTCGGAATAACAAGAGGATAATTTAATCACACACAATTTATTTGCATATATTTACACACTTATTACCAATTGATTTATGAATATTAATTAAATTAGGACACTGTAGTTAATGAAGGACTATTTAATAAATCTCACTATATATAATCTTATGTAAACCGAATAAGCCCTCTCGAATTTATCACGTAGCTAATAATGAGAAATTAAAAGTTAATTAGCCAATTAAACACTATCCCGAGCGTAAAGTTATCAATTATAACTTTCTCTATTAGCCAGATAGAAATTTTCGCTAATGACCGCGTCCATTATCTCGTGCAAAAAGTCAAGCGTCAAGTTACTTCGCACTTTCTAACATCTAACGTGTTCGCCTCTTTCCACTTTCGGTGGCGAACAGTGGTCATTATCTTCGTTGTCGTCGTAAAAGCGTCGCGACATGAAGAACACAAGCTCGTCAATAGCGGCGACCTCAAGGGAAGCTCGTTCTTGACAGCCCTAGCACAATGTGACGCGAGGCTCGTGCCGGACTGACACCTACCTGCACTTCCTCCCTTTACTAAAATTGATGTCCTTTATATATATTTCCGCGCAGGCACGCCGACAATTACGGTCGAGGGCAGCGGTCTCGACATGGACAGCATCTCCGTGGTATCCTCCGTAGCACCACCCCACATATACCAATGTAAGTGTCCAAGAGCATAAATCACTGATCGTCGTCACTTCCCTTGTCACTCAGCGCTCTCTCCCATCTCCCCTGTCCTGTCGAAGCGTCTTTTGCTGCTTCTCAGTGTGTGCGTCTTTTTCTCTTTTCCTCTGGCCGATTTTCTTTCGTCAGCGAAGGGTGGCTGGACCGGTGGCCGAACGCGAACGCGCAGAATTAACAGTCGTAACAATTTCTTGACATCCGATGAGTTACGAATCGCGTTAAAATATTCGTAAAATAGCCGAGGATCTATCGATGCTTCTTCTTTGCGGATCTCTAAAGCTTTCTAGAGTCACGAAAAATCGAATGGCACGGTCGCTATCGTATTCTGGTCACCCTGTAATCATTTATCTCTTAGTATGCGCGTGTATATACGTGTGTGTATCGTGTGTTTGTGTGTGCGCGAACATGTCTTAATATGGAGGAATGGTAGTCCCGAAAGGGATCGAGGGCGCTCATCGAATAAATCATCGTTTTTCTCGGTGCGTGAAAGCCTAACCGATACCGAGAGCCCCCAAGGATGTCCTCGATACAAGTCCTGCCTGCTATATGACCTGAATGCATGCGCATGCACATACCGTAAACCTGACAGAGATGACAAGAACGAGCTATGCCCACGAAAAATATTTATTGCACGCGAGCAGGATCGTCGCTGCACGACGCGCTGTGTGTTCCTTATGTGACTTGCATCGATTACTATTTACTATGTTATGGGACAGGCTAACGCTTGACGAAAAAGCCACATGAAACGCGATTTTTATGTGCAGTATAAAAAAAGTAGCGGCGTCCGACGAAACGTGAATGAATAATTAATAGCTTGTCGATGACCTGATTTGACTTTAATCGCATTCTGCTGTGCCCAATTATTAACAAATTCACGTTTCTTTCTTTACTTTAACATTTTGTACCTAACAAGAAAAATTTGTGAAAATAATTATTTTTACAAATATTATTGACGCGAATAAATAGAGATAATTTTATTATAAAACTTTTGTAGAAAACATTTTTTTCATATCATGAATAGTTTTTGAGATATAACACAAAAAATTAAAAATCACTGTAAGAAAAGATTTCCCCCTTTAAAACTATTTTTCCGCCCCAATATATTTTCTAAGTTCTTCTATTTTATATTTTCTAAATTCTATTATATATATATATATATATATATATATATATATATATATATATATATATATATATCTTTCTATCTCTATGTAATCTACATGTATATAAAGTTTTATTAAAAATCAGAATTTCATACTTCGCGAGATTTCCTTGTAAATAATATTCGCGTGGACATATAATCGTTGAGTAATTCGTTAACGGTTTTCCATAACACATAGGGCTTACACAGTCCTTCGCGGAACATCTCATTACATTACGTTTCTACGAACTATTTCTATCGCTCTTTCTATTTTCGTACCGAGTGCTCATGAAAGTTACGGAAATGGACACGCGTATCTTCTACTTACAGCCGCGACCACACCGAAAGACTGCAGCCCCACGTTGTCGCCGCTGAACGCATTTTCAAGGTCCATGGACAATTCCTCGCTATCGCGATCGGTCGAGCAGCTATCCAGCCCGCTGGAATCCGAGCCAAGGAGGAACAAGCAGCCACCACCTGTCGTCGCACCTGCCGCGCATTCACGATCGTCCGCCACTCGCGGCGGCACATGGGGATCCATTTCAAGGTAAGGAGCTCGTCCCGTTAACGGAAACATTTTATTGCGCGATACGAAATTGTTCGTCAATGCAAACGGCATAAATTCAGTTTCGAAGAGACGATTATTTCTTATGTAATTATTTTTGCTCTCTCCTACGCGTTGCCCCCGATGATACAAATTACGGATTAATTGAGTGAAATATCGATTATTTAGTCCATTGCGCAAACAATTATTGCCAGGGCAACGAGCGATACATTTTACCCGCAAATGTGAGTTAAATTGTCTTGTCGTGGCGAATAATTTATGCGTGATATATAATACACAATGCGTGATGTATAATACAATGCGGTTACAAATAATAGCTTTGGCATAATAAAAGACACTGGAAAGACGAGAATCACTCTATGAACAACCATATGTAGCAAGCGATTTACGCACGACGGTGAACGGTTTTACAAAGTGCACGGCTTGTTTACATTGATTTTACAATCTCGCACGCTTGCACGTACATCGGTGCACATCGTCGACATTTTTGTACGTTGATGACTCTTAATATTACGAAGTGTGTAATTACAACGCAAGTCCTACCTTCTAATAATGTACAAACGAGGCAAAATCGAGAATTTACGATAGAAAGAAAATTGCAACTTTACGACAACCGAGAAGTGATGCGATTCTCCGCGTAGTGTAGAGATAAACTTGTAAAAGAGACTGTCATGTAAAATAATAATTTTCTTAAGTAAAACGATCTTATTTTCTAGATTTAAGAGAAGCGTATCGATTTTTCCAACACACACTTGGATTCTAAAACGGAATACTAATGAAATTTATATCCGCGATATGATTATATTACCCTAAATAAGGGATGGCTGAACAGCAATTTAGCTGTAGAATATTGCATAGAAATTTTGTAATCTTCCATTATATCCTGTCAAACATATTAGCAGTAATGATCAAATTTAATACCATTAATGAACATCTTTAAAACTGCAAAGAATTATGCAATAAATTAATCATTAGCAACATTATAAGTTTGATCATTTAAATTTATGATATTACTATAGCTCGGTTTATAGAATTGTCAGTTTCCAAACGATAATCGGCGTGCAATTTGCAAAATTAGAAAATGTATATAAAATTTACAGAAATATTATTAGATAAAATCCAGCTCTGACTGTTAAAGCGCTCTTTTTATTGTGTTTTATATATATATATAATGGTCTAGTTTCTCTTATTGCTATTCTTAAATCAAATCTTTTCGCATAATTTTTTCAACAGAATACAATGAATATATCTTGACATGTTACAGTGATTAAAAGTGTGAATTTTACATAAGAAAGGGGGAAAAATAAACAAACATATATATAATATCATTTTTTTAAATTATATTATTAACGCATAGGACACACACATAAGAAAATAAAAATTTAAAAAAATAATAATAAATTAAACCAGACCGCTATATGAATAAATCAAATTAGTAATGAAACACACATGTTAAAAATGGTAAAAATAAAAATAAAAATGTTTCTCCGCGGTTGGATATCATTGTATTAAATGGATCTTCCTTCTGACAGAGTATTTGCCCGTTCGCGACATCGGAAGACGGTAAACAGTTCCAGCGGTGGTAGCGGCGGCAACGAGGGCTCAGACAATTTTGATCCATATCAATCGTGGTCACCGCTCACCGAGGAGGGTTACGCTGAGAAACTTCGTTTGCTCCGAGAAGCAGCCTCCGTGCCCATGGAGCGATGGCGAGCCCCGACCGTCTTAGCCTGGTTAGAGGTGGCTCTCGGGATGCCGCAGTATGGTCCACGATGTGCTGAAAATGTCAAATCGGGCAAGGTAAAGGATTTGTCACCTGTTTCGTCCAGTGAACACTTTAAGCTTAAGTGTCGAGATCCTTTAATCGTTTTATTTAATTAATCTATGACTGATTTTAATTATGCCAAAGATTTATTGTTCATGCAAGTCTTTTTTCATTTTTTGTATCTTAATAATAATTTATAGAATCGTTTTTTATTAAAATATTTCGATCAATTAAATTAATTTAATTTTTGTTATTACGATATTATTTTCAGGTTCTGCTTGAACTAAGTGACGCCGAACTGGAGGCCGGTTTAGGCGTAACTCATCCGCTTCATCGAAAAAAGCTGCGTCTAGCCATCGAGGAACATCGGCACCCGAATCACGTTCGATATCCCTGTATCGCCCAACTCGGTCACACTTGGGTGAGTACCGAGTGGCTGCCGGATCTCGGCCTGGCCCAATACTCGGAGAGTTTCGCCATCAACATGGTGGACGCGCGTATGTTGGACCATCTGAGCAAGAAAGAGCTTGAGAAACTGCTCGGAGTCACGAGGAAGTTTCATCAAGCCAGCATTGTTCACGGTATTCACTTGCTGCGGATGCTGAACTACGATCGACAGGTAAGTGAATCTGGATTATCAACCGAAATAATATTACAAGATTCTGTTAAGTTCATCAGGTACAAGTGAAGATAAGGATTGATTAATCAGTGCTTTGTGAGGATTAATCGAACGATGTAAATGCGGTTAAATAATATCAGAGAGATGACATCATGCTTTTGTGATAGGCTCTCGCTGTTAGGAGACATCAATGCGAGCAGGTTGACACAGATCCTTTGGTGTGGACGAATCAAAGGTTCATTCGGTGGGCGAGGAATATCGATCTCACGGAATACGCCGAGAACTTGAAAGGTGAATTGTATTTCGGCGAGATCAATTATGTATCTTTAAAATCGAAAATTTTGCAAACTATTATATATGACAATTGATTACAGTTTGCAAAACTTTAATATATAAATTTGCTAAAGGAACATAAAAATATTCTCTTTGTATATTTTCTTTTTTTTTGTTTTCACTATTTTTGACAAATTTTATCGCAATGATTGCATAGCATATCTCTTTTTTAAAAATAAAAATACACAGAATATGCAAACTGGAAAATTGACCTTTCACCTTTAAACCCGATACACGAACTATCAATATCATTTATTTTTAACAAGCAAAAAACTCTCTTCCACAGATTCCGGTGTGCACGGTGCTCTGGTTGTATTGGAGCCATCGTTTACCGGTGACACCATGGCCACCGCCTTGGGTATACCGCCGGCGAAACACATGATTAGACGACACCTCACCGCCGAATTAGAAGCGCTCGTTTTGCCAGCAAGGTATTCAGTCTACTGTCATCCAGATGCGACACTGGACAACGCTCACTAATCGGCATGACGTCGTCGTTGTTCTCATCGTCATCGAGACGGGACGACGTCTCCGGAACACTAATTAGCACTTACGAAACCACGTCCGGACATTCCTCGCCTCGAAGGAATCCCCTTGGAGCGCCTCGGGAATTCGATCGTCAATTTCGAGACTTTCTCGAAGTCACTCGCGTTAATAATGCTTTCTCCGCGCGCTTTGTACGTCAAAGAAGACGCACGCTCTAAACACCTTTTGTCGAGTCATGCGATAGAACGAACATTTCTTTTAGCCTACAGAGTTGGAGATATCGTTACTGCGTGGAGTATCACTTGTTTACGAAATCAAAGGGATTTATTGGGCCAGTATTAAGACGTTGCTTACTATTAAACTTTCTTGTGTGAAGAATTTATTCCTTAGAACTTTATCAACTGTCTTTTACCATATTGATTGGAAGGAAGATAAGAAGAAGATGTTCAATCTTTCTATCAATCGCAGAGACGATCTTGATAGATGAAAGACAATAAAACGGAATTGAGTTTTTTTATGTTCGCCGTGTAAAGACGCTCTTAGAAGATTCCTCTTCAAGGCAGGAATGTAACGTAACGGATGAACGTGAGATCGTGTACGGTTCATTTTATTTCTTATCCTTCGATCGATTCGTGCCATATGTCGACCGAAATCGGCGTATTCTCGAAACTGAAACAGCTGGTGCAAGTTGTAAAACAACAAACGACAGACTCTGTGTCCAATCCACGTGCGATGATCAAAGTTAAAATCGTTGAACTTGCGTCGTAGATCGTACTCGATCGCGACCTCCGGTCTTGATGAAGACAGTAGAGATTTTCGCTAGAGCATCAAAGAGCATCAGTCAATTATTTATTTACAGGAATGCTTCGCGCGCGGGCAAGTAGTCGGAAGTGCTTTTTCCATTTTCTCTCGGCAGAAGAAGCGTTTTTCAAGAAACTTTTGCGCGAATTGCCGGGAAATTTCGACGAATCTCGTTCGGCGAAGCGCGTTCCTCGCTTATTTATCGTGCGCAATCAATACTCGCGTTTCGCGTCGTAAAATAGCATTAGCTCGAAAAAAAAAGAGAAAGAATTGTTACTGTATAGTCGCCGTTAATCGATAGGCAGTTACTTTTCCAGAATTTCTACGAGTAAAGTTAGTTATATCGTAAGAGAGAGACATATCCGTGAACTTCCGCAAAAAGCTTTCGTAACCGGCAGTAATTTATCGCTAAGAAATCTCGAGAGGAAGTTGTAAATATTCTGGGAACCGACTCGGAAATGAAGGGAGATATGAAGGGAGTACACCATTTGGATTGTACTTCTATGGAACATACGGATGATTAGATGCGAATCTAACTCGACCAGACTCACTTAAACTTTTGCAGTTCCCGTAAAAGTTTTTGTCGACGTTAAACGGACATCAAGCGCTAAAAATTACTAATGGCCTCAATGAATTGCCTTTATCGAGTAAAGCACAGCATGCAATTAAGTTGAAATGTGGACTCCCTTAATATATCCAGAGCTATAGATAGAGCAGAAGCGCGGTCGTTCGATGATCCTCGCGATCGATCGTTGTCGAAAGCGCTCGCCGTAAAAGGTACTCGTAATCTTAATACACATGCCATACCTGGATATATCGGGCATACACACACGTAAATACAGTATACAGTTACAATCGACATATATATAAAATGTACATATACAAACATACGCGATTACCACCCAGTGGAACGTGCCGGAGTACTTCGTCGGAGTACTCGGCACAGTTGCAGCGCGCGATTCGCTGGGTCTGCAGTCCACTCGATCGCGGATCCACCGGTAATGTTTCTCATAGCTGAGCCGTAGCCCACAGCTGCCGCCTGCACTGCACTGCGCTATGTACAGCACATGTTAATATTAGTGATCGTGGTGTAATCCTTGGTCAGACACTTCGCCCCGCACTACCCCCCCCCCCTCTCTGTAGAAAGATTCTCTGAAAGGAGAAAGCGCCTTCCATTATTTAAGCAATCCTTAAACGAAAAACTTCTTAAATCAATTGTATTACTAGTTATCCCTTTTTATTAAGAATGTGTAAGAATCTTTTTGTCTTTCTTCCCCCCCCCCCTCGCCCCTTGCCGTCTTGTTGAGACAAGGATTTCCCCGAATGTTTCTCTGGCCAGGAATCACACCACAGTTGCATTATGATTCCTTTTATCTTTTTCTGATTTGCCAACTTTGATATTTACATATATCTTTGATTGTTCGATGTTTACTCTCGTTGACTGGTTAGCGTGGCTGGAAATACGTCTCGGTTGGATCTACCTTAGGAGACCATCCTCGGCGTATTGGCAGTCCAGTAAACATTATACATTACTCTATATCGGTGGTGCACAAAATGCTTGTGTATGTATATTTATGTTGTAACTAGATATTTATTATAAGATAGATCTCGTTCTATCGTCAGACACCTACAGCGAGCCACTGCCAATCAATGTATTTCCAATCAATCCAATCAAGTCACAGAATCAGGGAAATTTACAAAACACAAAAAAACACGAAAAATTCTTAATTAATTAAAATAAAAAATTTTAATTAATTAAATATTCAATTGTGTCTCGCATTCTGTGTGAAGTTCGACAAAAATTTCCTGTAAGGATCGAATAGTTCTGCAAAAAGAAATATTCAGAAAGTGGTTCGCTGTAGCACGTGTGTGTGTGTCCGAGGTATGTGCATATCAAGGCGATCAAGGACGCCAAGGTGTACGCAAGAAAGCGTGCATGAAAAGGGTGGTGTGCGTGTGTGCGTAGAAGTCAGCTGGAGGTGGTCCCGAGGAACAGCATCGGCGGGGGTGGCCGTCCGATGAGCACCGCGAGCGCGGGCGGTAGTCTCGGTCGTGGGAGCAGGGCGCTGCATCTACAGCATCATCAGAGCTCGCTGTCGGCCCTCCACATGACGGCGAATCACACCGGCGGCACCGTCGACAGACGCAGATCCAGTCTCAGGGTAACGTACCGTTTAGATTCAACGAGGATCTGGTCCGCGTACAAACGCGCCAGGAACTCGATGCCGCTCCCCGCCTCGCCTCTGCACTTCCCTTAACTCTTTCGAACGAGAGGTATTAATTTGGCCTAAGCATTACCGAGGTAATCATTTTTAAATGTAGCCTTTTATGCTCAAACTTTTGAGCATAAAATCAAGCTTGCACATTTATGCTTGTTTTTTTCAAAAATACATAAGTTGTTACAGTATATAACTATTAGATGAAATTATGTCACGTAATTAATCGGGCATTTGATTCTTGCAATTTAACTTTTTTTTATTTTGGAAAGAGATAAGATAGTGCGAGATACGTCTCTTTGAGATTTATCTCTTGGCGAGTTGCTTCTTTAAGCCTATGCTTGTTTTTATCATGATCATTGCATCGTAGAAAATTTGATATTTAGAGAAATGATATTTATGTGATATTTTCAATATTTATCTCATTAGGATTACATATATAAATGAACTTCTTCTTTCTTTTATTCAATTTTCAAAAGAAAACTTGGGAACAATATAAAGAAATCTAATCTTTTATTTGCGTTGTGATGAAATTATTTAATATTTATTCAGCTGTTTCATGCCAAACTCTATATATGTGTATATATATATATATATATATATATATATATATATATATATATATATATATATATATAGAAAAAACAACTTATAAAAAAGTATTCCTTATTATTCTTCGACATATTAACAATCAATCAAAGATAAATTGTAATTTGTATAGGTCATATCATTAATATCATTAATTGGTAACATAGACAAATGCGCTGAAAAATGTAGAAACTCATCAGGATTGATTCATTATTCCATTTCAAAACGCAATTTATTATGCAGTTTATTATGCGGTCATTTATTCCCGTTTCCACGCTCACTTTCATGCATCTCATCTGCAACTATTAGCTCTTTATTTTTATTAATTATTGGCACGACTGCATGGCATCGCTTAGTTAAGGACGCTCGCATAATAGCGAAACATTTCCCCCTGATAATCGTTATTGATCCTCGTCGAAGAAGAAACAAATGATTATTTCGAATTGTGATCGACCATGCATCAAGGCATTGTTTTAGAGTTTTCGAAGCATTTGTTTTAGAGCTTCTCAATTTTATTAGAAAATAGATCGATATATCATATATATATATTGCAAAAAATTCAAACATAACAATAAAAAATATTGTACAACATTATTTTTTGCATATATTAATTAAAAATATTCTTTTTAATATATATTTAATATATTTTATTAATTATAGGGCCGCAACATCATATTTTTCTATACATTTTACGAAACAATATGAAATAGAATGTTCCAATGTGCACTGTTTATAAAAGTTAATAATTTAAATTTGTTATGAAAAGTTTATGATTATACAGTTTGCTATATGAAAGAAAATTTCAGTTGTCCAATAAATTTCATAATTTCACGCTCAAGTTTCACGCGATGAGAATCAATAACAGAATTTTCACGCTGTGAGCTATGAGCTCGACCTAATGTTAATCATTGTCCCTGCATCCTGTGGATTGTCGCAGACCTGCAGTCTTCTTTACTTGAAAAAGGTTCGGTATTTATTACTTAGTATATATCCATTGTTTCTTTTTTTAAAGTTCTTCAGAATTCGATTCGCTGTATCGTTGCAAATCGATCAATTGCAGTACGTTTTTGCAAAATTTCCGATAATCGGTAATCTAAAGAGATTAATTCTAGTATAATTATCAACATTTAAATAATATATATATATATATATTTAACTAATTTTTTCTTAAATTTGCAGGAAATTTTGTAAAAACGTTTGCGAGGGCACAGTAAGCAATTGATCGTGACCAATTTTTAGTATTGTTACAAGCAATTTCTGTAATTTTTCAGAAAAATTGAGTATGATGCATTACGATCTCAAATGATTTATTATTAATTATTTCGTACATATGTATCTAATCGTGACAATCAGGTTAATGTCTCGATCGGTCGTGAACTCGTGCCCATATCCTTCTTTAGGAAAATAAAATAAAAAATCAGCAGCAAATGTATCGATATCGTTTTTTTCTCGTGTAAACGCTTCCTCGCTCGGGAAAGAAAATACTCGATCTCAGCGAAGCAGAGAGACGGCAAATTTTCGATTAACTGAGCGATTAATTGAGCAACTCTGTTCGAGGCAACGCTTCGCTGAGGTCCAGACGGTTTCTATGGATCTCGACCTCGATCGCACAGACCCTGAAAATGCGAGCAAAGGAGTAATCGAACAAAAGGACTGATTGTATAGACTTTGGAATAATCGAGTAATTATCGTTATGTTCGGTCTGTCGAGCGCGAGACACCTGAACGCGAATATCGATCCATTGAATCAGCGTCAGAAAACCGTTCGCAAGGTAAAAGAGAAATAGACTGGAGCCTAAGCCTTGCAGCCGTATTATAATTATAGAAAATGGAATAGATCGCGGAAACACCTCCTCCTTGTATTTAATCATCTATTTGTACACCTTGTTTCCGTCTTCATAGTCCAATCAGACAATCTGCCGCGCTGAGAAAAGGATATTGCGCGGAGAAGAACGAGTTTACTCGCGCGTTTTCATTTCACAAAAATGAATATTTAAAATCTAAATTTGTTAATATATGAAGAAGCGGAAAATGTTACGAAAACATTCATGTATTTTATTTCTTTACGCAAAAACTTTTTACAGAATTTCTAATAGAAGATTTATCAGATTAATTATTTCAATAATTAAATCGCGATTTATCTATCACTGTGAAAATTAAGTTACAATTGATTTTTTTGTAATATTCTGCGGGATATAATATATAAATTGAAGATACCGGGAATGGAGGCAATTGACTGACAAAATATTCAGGAGACACTATCGAGTATTACCCGATGCAGACGCCGTGAAATTGCGCATCCCCTAATCCCGCGATTATACCCTATTCTCAGCGCTAAAGGTACACCGACGTACGCGTTATGCCATACTGTAAACACTGTATATAACGAGCATATACGTTAGCCAAACACGTGTCCTCCTCATGTATGTAAGCAAAGTGTCCCGTCTTCAGGTACACCTTTATAGCGAGTAGCGATTAAAATTATGCATTATGCAGCTCGAATTACGTAGCAGACGTTCATATTTATAGCGGGCCATTATTTATGACTGCAAATGGGCGCCGCGGCAACCCGCGGCTGCCCGTCATAATCGATTGTGTAAATATAAACTGACGATATCAATGTGAAAATTCAGCGTGTGGATTCTTAATCGACCTTATTTCGTCCTTTTGCTAGTTGTCGTGGAGAAGCTCACAGGTATGCGCCATTAATATCATTCAAGTATGTACTTGTATCCGTGTAGTGTCCCTCTCATACGTTCCCACCAATCCTGCTAATCGTATCACCTAAATTGAGATCGACGATCAGGATGGGCCTGCCGATTGTCGATACACCCGCTGCAAAATGAAATAAAAACGGTGGGCTCTCCTCTTTGTCATAGCACGTGCATATCCTACGTCTACTGCTTTTAATCACTCTGCAAGAATCACTCTGCTACCCAGCGAATCCTAAATCTCTGTCTCGTTGATCCTTTCACTCTAGTAAATATACAGCGGGTGTCATAGCAAAATTTAGATAGCGATATTTCATTTTCGCGCGAACATTACAAAACGTAATCGCAAAAAGTTTTGTCATTAAGTGACAGTCATATTAAATGGATTAAACATTGTACTCAAATCGAAATATTTGTATTCTAATATATAGTAAGAATATAATAAGAAAAAAGATCCAATTAGCTCTTCTTAGCAACTTAAATCGCTATCTAAATTTCCATATTCCATAGTTTCTTTTCGCTCAACTCGGTAACTTCTTCAGCAACGCAAAAATTCAAATGACTAGTAAAAAAACGTTTATAAGAGATCCTAATTTTTCAGACGCCTTTTAAAAACTTTCTTTAGAACTCTTTCGTATTATCTAAATTGATTCTATTGATATCTGGGCATCTCCCAATCGCTCGTTTTTTTGGCTTCGATCTCTCCGGAAAGTCGAGATCCTATAAGTAGATCTTGCTCTCTACAATCCTTTTAATCGAGACACATTTTTTTCGCAGGGATCCCTGAGCAGAGCGTTCGGTCTCCGGCCTAGAAGCGAGAAAGCGTCACCGTCATCATCCTCGGACACCGGGAGCCTCGCCAGCCAATGCCAATACATGAGCAGCAGCGTTCGCAGCAACTCGCCGCCGCCGCCGCAGCTTCCGCCGCGACCGATGTCAACCGGCAGCGGTAAACGGCATCGGCGGGTAAAGAGCATCGGCGACATCGAGTACATAAGCTCAGCCGCGGTCAGTACCCCGGTCTGACAGGAGGGTAGGCCCCATCATTCGGGGCCTTACCGCAGTCTGAGCGAACGCGGTTACTCCTCCTCCTCGTACTCGTCGTCCCAGTACGGCTCATACTCAGGCTACAGCAACGTTCTAGCGGGCGGCGATCAGTACCAGCAGTATCAACAGCAGTCCGGCGGCAATTATTATCAGCAACTGCAGGGCGGTTACTACTCGCCGCAGAGTTCCGGACCCCCATTCCCAGGTGTGCAGAGATACGGCAGTCTGGCCGAAGAGGCATGGTCGTCGTGCTCCACCAAGGGAGACGGCTCGGCGGGAGTCTCGAAGACTAATCCCAGGACTTACTTAGCTTAGCTTTTTACCGCAACATTGAAGGCTTGTTGAGCGGACGTTTGTTTCGAGAGTAACACCACCGTGCGCACAATGTATTTTCGGGAAAAAAAAAATGTGCATCCTTGTGGTTTTAGATCGATTTTATCTTTTACCTCCCTCGCTGCACGCGGATCCTCAACGATAATTCAGTGAACAGCTTATGGCAAGAGAAAATCGCAGAAATATCATGTCACGCGCTTGTCGAAGCCAATTGTTAATCAGTGCGATTTTGCATATTTTAAATGTGGCTCGCTGTATCAGACGCTGTACCTACATGATTCAAAGAAATAATTATCAACAAGCTACCAAGAATATATCGCTAAATCTAAGATCCTGAGCTTCTGATATTTCATGTTTTGATGTAAGAATGTTATCGGGATGTCCTGATCAAATTTACAATTTATTTGGTCGATGGGGATCAATGCGATTCTGATAAGAATCCCCCCCGGATAATCTTTATCGTTAAGCCGAGATGATTACACAGATTTGTTACATAATAACGGTAATAGACAATACGTTAGCTGGACGATGGACTACGAAAGTACGAACAGTGTTTCGGCCACTTTACGATATGATTATATCCAAAATTCTAATGAGAGCGAGTAAACATTAATGTCAGTTGTTTCAGAGATTTTCAATTGCAAAGTAATTATACGTTGTACAAATAGGCAGCATATCGTGATGTTAAGAGACATAAGAGAGTCTGACCAAATTTTATGAACACATCGAGCTACCGACCGATAATATAGTATCTTATGGAAACAAAATATAACAAAAGAATATAATTATGATCAGAGTATAATTATGGTAAGATTATAAATAAGCAAACTAATAATGAAAATTTTTCAGTTCAGTCAATGCGTATACTACGGTGACAATATTTCACACAAACGGTTCGCCGGTATAATTTTTGATTGCTATCGTTGCAAATGGCATCTCCTCTATCGAGATATAATTTAGATAAACTCATTCCTATACATAAGCTAGCACGAAAGAATCGTATTGTGAGTATCGTTAAAGAATATTTTCGCTTATGACTCGATCTTTACAAACGAACGAATGACCTCGGAAGGTTTAACGTGACAGCTTTTCAGCTGGCTGAAAATAAATCGCAACGGGGCACAATAATTTCGGTATCCCTCGTGTATGCATATATGCATAATGCGTATGTATTTTTACGTTATTTTCTATCGATGTGATACGTATGTGTGTGAGTCTTCTACAACCACTTATAACTGGAAACTTTATCGGATAAGCTTGATTCACATTCACTCAAATGTGTTAGATACCGTGAAGTTATAACGAATATTGAACAGAATCGCGAAGACGCCTAGTCTTCCGTATTATATTCCATATTCCGCGGCACGGTGAAATTGAACACATTCCGTTATTCCTGAGGCAAAAGGAAGAAATCGGGAAATTCAATTGTCGCTACGAATCTCCTCTCCATTGGCACGCATTGGCACGCAAAAGTTCTCCAAATACTTACCTTCGAACGGCAATCTATGTATGAAAAGTTTAAAAAGAACTGCTTCCCAGATGAATGCAATTACGAATAATTTTTCATTACGTATCTATTATAGTATAATTAATTATGCGACCATTACGCGCGCTTCGACAGAATGAAAACATAAACGAGGCGAGTCGCAAGCCAACACGATTTAATCTAAGTGCCAGAAAAATCGAGTATACGCCGTAATTTGGCGCACTATCGAAATGTACCATACATTCGGTTCCGTTGTATCATTATATTAATACATACAATCTTCCCAGTGTTCGTATATTACACTCGCGCGGTCGCAAGGGAAAAGAAAGACGATATTTTGCAGCTAATGCACATATTTAACGTGATATTTATTCGTAGATTATAATCATTTTTTGATATTTATACGACGGTCGCGTGCTCGGTCGTCGAATTATTTGATTCTATCGTCAATCGAAGATATCAGGACCACATAATATAATATATTTTATTGCCGGACTAGTATTATCGTCGTTTTGCGGAAACGGCGAATTAATACGCTAGCTATCGTGACATTCGTGTACCTAAGTAATTTATTTATATAAATTAATTTAGGTCTAATTTATTTGTATACAATATTATTACGCAGCGCGGCCAATACCTCGCTTGAACGCGACAGATTCGACATGTTCGCTTATTGTATATTGGTCGCAGCACGCGATCACACATTTCAATACCGTTGTAAATGTGCTCAGTAACGTCTGTATATATTTGTGTGAACTGTATCTAAACACGGAAAAAAAAATTAAATAAACAATTGCCTTTATTTCTGCGATGGATTTTTCCGTGAAATAATCACATCTCAATATTTCTAACATTTTTTTATTTATATTTTTTTGTTTATATAAAACCTATTATATAACATTGTCGATGCAGATAAAACATATTTTTTGGTCGGGACCCTAATACATTTATAGTATAAAATTTATAAATAATAGTAAAATAATTTTAAATTCTCTTAAATATAACTATATCCATAAATCACTTAATAAAAGTTTTATAATTTTTTAAATATTAAAATATAAATTTTTATCATTCTCTCATCAGCATTTATATACTCCTCGATGTCATAAAAATTAATTGGTTTTTTTCTTATTTAAGTAGAGGATATCTAAATAAAATAAATTTTTAATATTTATTAAATTGCATAAAGAAAGAAAAAAATAGAAAGAGAGAGAGAGAGAGAGAGAGCAAAAAGCGCTATATAAAAAAATCAAATTAAAACTTACCGTTTAGACTTTTTTGCCAATTTTAGAAGTATCGTCCGAAATGACAACTTTGTCCCTTTGTTTTTTTATCGAATTGCGCGTTTTTGATACTCTATCTGGCGTTACCCTAAAATCGATATTCCTGATGATGTGAATTAGCGATGCATAGCGAGGTGTAGAAGTATTCAGTTCTGTAGGCGAAATCTCACAAGGACTGTTTACAGGACTTTTATTTACATTTGGAAGCCTTAAACTTCTTTCAAGTGAGCTTGTCTTCAAATTCTTATTTGATAAAGATTCTTTAACAGGTACGTTTTCTGCCAAAGTTCTAATTGAACCGCTATTGTTCGAATACGATATAAGAGTACAGTCTTCTTCTTTTGGTTTTTCAATCAGGTTTTGGTTGGAACCATCAATTCCAGAATCCAAGCTTCCTTCGATGTGACTACGTTCGATTGAATATAGTTCAGATTTGTTAATTTTCTTTGGTGAAGTTCCTAAATTCTTATGGACCTCTAATCTCTCAGATGATTTTGTCATGGCGAGATGATCGTTTGAATCTTCACGTTCTAATTTTGTCCTTAAATTTTCTTTTTTTGGCCTTTCCGATATTTCTATTGAACTTTTCTTGGGTGTTTCTCCAGGACACAGCATTGTATCAGCATCATTTAGCATCATGGATTTGTTGTACAGCTGGCTCACTTTCATTGTTATAAGTGGAGTACTAAACCGACTCGAAAGGTCTGATGTCGCATTGACAGAAAATGGTGTCGATGTGTACATATATTTAGATACTTCAAGAGTTCTTTTATTATGTGATACATTAGAGATTTTTCTAAAATCATTTACAGCTCTTTTATTAGTCAAGCAAGGCGTAATACACTCGTTGCTCAAATTTATCGTTTGCTGTGAATTTTTCTCACTATCTCGAGTTTCTGCTATCTTTTTCTTTCTATCAGATAAAATTGACGCTTGCTGCGAGATTTGCTTTGTCGGTCTAACTTTCTTTTTAGTAACTACCTTTTTCTTAGATCCAGCAGATTCTGTGATAAATGACCGATCCTCTTGCCAACATCTAGCACGAAGTTTCTCCAAGTTTGCAAATCGCGAATTGCAATCCTTTACTTCAATGTACATCATGTCCCAAAATCCATGCAAGTCCATACAAGTTACTAACACGTCACTGTCATTTCTCTCGCAATCTAATATTAAAGAATGAAATTGTTTAAACTTCTCTTTAATTAACAAAGTCGTTTGTCCTATTGCTTGGTGAATTCGATAACGAATATCCTCTGTAATATCGTCTTGTGATTGAATTTCCATCCATTTGTCGCAAAGTATCTGAAGCCTATTTGTTTCTTCACTCAACACACATTTAAAATATTGAACGCTATATTCTTTTTCCTCCATTGGCACAGGATTCTTCATTATATCTTTCATTGCAAGCTTATCAGAAAGATTTAACGTGTCTGAAGTCTGGTCAAGATCAGAATTGTTCTGTTTATTTTTTTTTATATTATTTTCAGTATTGTTTAAGTATTTCGGAAATGATATTAGATGGGTTGAGCAATTTTCTGTTTTTGTTGCACATGTATGTAAAAAGATTGAGGGTGAAGTTTCTTTGCTGTTGTTAAGCCTTAATTTTTCCGACGAATTTATTTGCTCTTTTTGCAAAGAATTTGAAGTTTCTAATTCGTTTGACGACAATTTCAACGTAATTGATTCTATAGAATTACCACAAACTGAGATTTGGACAGTTTCCGTTGATTTATCGCGTGCGGAAATATTACTCTTATCTGACTTCTCTAAAATTGCTTCACCGAATAATATTATCTTGGGTAATTCAGCGAGCGGATTAAATTTATAATTAAACGGAGCAATCGATTCCGATTTTTCAACAGATTTATCATTCGCAACAGATTTTTTTTTGGCCGAAGTAGTAACCGTTTTTTGTTTCGTTTCAACATTTACTGCCTTTGCTAGTAGCCGTTTTTCTGTTGCTTTTGTAATTCCTTTTTTAATATTGATATTTTTTTGCGCTTGTGCTGCTGTTTTCTTCTTTTTTTTAGAAGTAATATTAGTCTTTAATACAGGGGAATACAAATAATGGTGAACAATTCCAACTACAAACGGAGGCTTTTTCTTGGACTCCTGTGCTTTCTTTTTTTTCCGTTCTTCTTTCCAATTTAATAACTTCGTTTTAATTTCATCTGTAACATTAAATATTTTTCGAAATGATGAAATTTTTTATTCAAAATTTTTTACAATTATAACAAATTATTTTATTTTTATAAGCATAGAAAATTTTGATCTAGTCTGAAACTTTTAAAAAAATAATTATTTAAAAAGAAGAATCACGATTCTTATTAATAAATCAAAATTATATCGGGACGTAATCAAAATTCCGAATTTTTATTACGTCACGATATAATTTTAATTCATGAAATGATTATGTTGCGATATAATAATAATTCAATTAAATTACAATTACATCGCGCAATAAAAATAATAATAACGACAACAACAACAATAATATTAATAATAATAATAAATTCTATAAATTTTAAATATGTGTAAAAATAGTTTTATAAAATAACAAATATTAGAATATAGACTAGTATGTAAAAACACAACAAATAATTAAAAGTGCGCTACGTCAAAGCTAGATCTTCAAATGTTTTTTGTGTGAATTTATATACATTTTCAAGTTTATCAAATTACCAAAATAGTTTTATATTATTTATATCCCTCATAATATAATTCATGGAATTATTATTATTATGTTGTGTAATTTTAATTTATTAATAAGAAAATAATTTCTTCTTAAACAATTATTTTTTACACTAGATAAAATTTTTTTATGCTATTAAAAAGTAAAATAGCTTATATATAAATACTATAAATATTTTATTGACACACATAATGTTTATTTAAACTATTTCAATAAAACTATTTTAATAGAACTATTTTAATAAAACGGTGATTCTGCAGACGCAACGCTTGTCGCGATAAGCAATCAGAAGTGTTAATAGTTAACTACTGATGCTTCTGATTGGCTATCGCATCTGTGTTTGCAAACTGCATTTTGCGTTTGAGTTTTATATAAACCAGGCTTGAATGCTGTCGTGACAAGCGTTGCGACTAGCGATTATAGTAAAATTATTTTAAAACATTTAAAACACTCAATTCTTTTTATAATTCTTTTGTAAAAAAATTGCATCCCCAATAGTCAATATTTATAATTCGTTCTTCTTTTAAGATCGTCTTAAGTAATATCTTAAGATGCTAATACGGTGATTGGTAATTCTGTGATTAGCTTATGACATCTTAAGACGATCTTAAATATGAGAATCGACTATGAATACCGGTCTTTGATCGCTATTTTTCATTATATATTATTTGTGTTACATTAATTATGTTCTACAGATACATGTTCTACAAACACAATACTCTAAATATATTTTTCTTTGAGGTATAAAAAATTATTAATATATAATTAAAATTAATTTATTTGATATGCAGCAAAAAGAGAATTACGTTTTATTCATCAAGATTTGTCAAATCTCTTCATCGATATTAAAGTTGCGCTGTTTTTCAATTTTAATATGTTATATTGTAGCTGTTATATTATATTGTAGAAATATAATTCCAATACTTGAAATAGAATTCCAAATATCACATAAGGTCTGTTCTTTTCAGCTGAACTTCTTGCATTTCCAAAGTGAAGAGAAAAGGAGGAAAGATGAACAGACCAAAAAGACTAATAATAGTCACGAGCGCTTCATCACCATTCTACGCGAATATTAAATCTGTTCTTTTCAGCTGCACTTCTTTGCACTGTTCATATTTCTTTCTTTTCCCTCCAACGTGGAAGGAAAAAGAAAAAAGATAAATGGTGGAAGAAGTTTAGCTGAAAAGAACAGACCAATTGCGCATGAACATAGATATAGGTCGGTATTCATAAATATCGACCATAGAGTGGTATTCATAGTCGATTCTTATTTTAAGATTTTGTCTTAAATAATGTTTTAAGACGCTAATACGACTCTGTGATTGGCTTATGACATCTTAAGACTGTACTTAAGATGGTCTTAAATATGAGATCCGACTATGAGTATTGACCATAGTCAGTTCTTATATTTAAGATCATCTTAAGGCCAATTTCACCAACGTCGGTTAGACTAACCAATGTTATTCCAATGGAATTATCCAATCGCATTTATCTTTGATCAGAATGAACCAATCACGGTTGACACTTTAACCGTCGGTTAGCTTAAATAGTGAAATTGGCTCTTAAGATTCCATTTCAACCGATAGGAGAACCGTATAAGTTTACTGAAGATGATCTTAAATATAAGAACGGATTATGAATACCGGCCATAAGCTGCGTTCCAATATTCACTGCAAGTATTCAATATCTATAGTGCACGTAACGTATAGATTTTAAGCATTCGCAGTGAGTATCGGAACGCATAATAGGATCGTCTATGCGCGAGACAGCGTGTCTCTTAATGTAAACAGAAGTCCTTGATTTGTTGTCTACAGATAAATGAAATCTCGAACAGGCGAAATACATGGACAAAAATAAACGAAAATTGATATGTTAATAATATAATTTCAAAATAAACGAAAAAGACAATTTTCGGTCAAAACGGTTATTTATCGATCTTAAAACACACTTCTAAGCTAAAGTCGGAGTAATATCATAACTTAAATTGTGAAGTAATTTAATATTGATGTTAGTGAGCATCTTAAAACAATGTAAATAATTTATTGCAAAAAATGCCACACCAATCAAAACTTGTTCTCTTTATAATTGGCGCGCAGTTTGCAGGAGCTGGAAATTGTAAAATTCATACAATGGGTGCATTCAGCGGATTCAACAGTTGCGCGCTTAATGATTATTATCTGTGATTGGAATAAACTTTTAGATCCACGATGAATCTAGCAGAATATACCAATAGCAGTGAACGCTCACTCAACTGTCGAATCCGCTGAATGTACCCACTGGCTGCGTTCTGAAAACAACGGTTGAGTGAGCGTTCAATAATTATTGTCTATAATTAGAATAAATCTTCAGATTTATATAATTAGAAAAATATATTAATAGCAGCGCTCACTCAACCGTCTTTTTTTAACACAATCAATATTATTAAACATCAAGGTCGAAAATGACCTTCTTCGCGCATGAAATTCTTATACATCATTGGAATTAGCAAATTTTTGAAATGTACAGATTTTGACATATTGCGCGGTATTGAGTTATCTCGACTCACCGTTTTGCGACGTCATGGAACATGGAGAGATATTCCTTTTTTCCTCAAAATCTTTTGTTCTTCGTTTCTTGCGTCTTGCTCGTTGGTCATGGCCAAGACTAACTCTAATATCTTTTACATTGCCGAAGGCGAGCGGCGGCTTCTTGTATTGTACGTCGGCTTTCTTATTTCGACTTTCTTGTTTCTTACTTTTTAACTCTGACATTTCTTGTTTTCCTTGAGTAGCAATCAACACGAAAGTTCCTCGAGAAAAGAGGTATCTGTTAAATCGAACTGAGTTTTGCGCTTATGAAGCAACGTTTCCTCCTCGAACGTTTATATACAACACGTTTGACCTGTGCGACCGAACAGTATGGTTGAATTGTATTTGAAATTAGTTGTTAGACGAGACATCTTTTCACACATGCGCATTTGACATCAATATCGTATTAATGTGGAACTTGTAAAGACCCAACTTCTGCAAGGCCCCATTTTGACGTTTATAAAAATTATATCACTCTCTTTTAGAAAATCAATAAGAATTGATATAAATATTTTTTTATTAAAGGTATTAAATGATCAATCAGTAGAAAAAGCAATATTATGCTCAGCAAAAAATGTTGCTAATATTTCCGCTCTTTTTACTTTATCACTATGTGAAATGTTATTAATATTTTCAAGGTTTTGATTTGGATTTTTCATTTCATATATATATTATATAAATTTAACCGTTTGTGAATGTTTTAACAAATTTGTTTTATGACACGCAATGCTGGCATTACACGCGGTACAAACAGCTTTATTTAATTCAGAATGGGGAGCCAACCATCTTTTAAGAACATTTTTATCTGATCAAGAATTTTAAAAAATTGTATTAATTTCTTTAATAAAATCTATATTGTACGAATATATACGTTTAAATATTTTACGTATCTCATCCGTCTTATCTTCTTGCTGTCAGATCTGGCCGAATCCCCAAAATTATAGGTTCTCTCTTTTACATTCTGTATACATTACTGGATTTCTCCAGCGCTGCAGTGCGCATGCACGAAAAGGTGTCTCGTCTAACAACATTTTGAAACTAATGGCAAAGATAAACGGCAGTGTTGCCAACCAAAATCAAATAGAATCGACGTATTTCGAACGAAATGGACCATTTCCCAAAGAGATTCGTCTTTTTTTTCTTTCTAAAGTTTAGGTACACGTCTACTTCATTTCGAATGTAGGGAGTAAGTAAAAAAGAAGAGAAATGAACAAGGAATGACTCGTTTCTGTTATTTAAATTTTTCTGAACACTTTAAGCGCTTTACGCTGATTGGATTATATTTTTAGATCTAGAGAGACAGTCCTATCTCAATTTAGATCTAAAAGTATGATCCAATCAACACAAAGCGCTTACTAAGATGCTTCTTCTGCTGAACGCAGCTATTAACAGGATTCTGAAGTTGTTTTCATCATCTCCAGTTATCTTGATCAGCCAATTATTTCATTGGAGTTGATCAAGTAGGCTCGCAAGTAGGCTAGCTGCTTAGCCAAATTGAACGCGCCCAATCGCAGTCGAACGCGATTGGTTCGTATCTGCAGATTCGACCGATCGATTCGAACACTATCCAAAACCCGCTCAACCATTGGCTATCAAATTCAATGGGCGATTAGAACGCTGATGAACTAAAAACAGGCTTTCTGCATAATCGGAATAGTACGAATATGATTTCCGATTTCTAGGAGCAATGATGAGAGTAAACTGTATCCCTTAAATAATTATTTCAGCTTCCATCACGAAGAGAACTTGTCCTCTTCTTCCTCTCTATTAACCTAACGTCTCGCGTGCATCTTGCAGTCGATAGCTCTCGGCTTGAATCACGATTGAAGAGGTCATCGGTTAGGTCGAATCTCATTCTTCGTCAAACGTTCCGTGCGAACTGTCACGCGTGTCACATTAGGTGAGCATGTTCGTTTAGCACATAAAATAGTAATTCAGCCTAGCGAATTGAAAACCTTTCGCTAAATTCGTCCGAGTGCACATCCTTCCTCGCGCGATTGAGCACTTTGAGGAAATGTTGGTGTTACGTGCCGGTTACATCGCCTCGTATCGGAACTTCGTTAACACAAGGTCGTTAACAATCATGATTTCGTTAATAGATTTTTTGACATGTAATGTTCTTCATGTAAATGTTTCCTGTGCTGGACATCGATTTCTTTAGATACCGAGCTGATCTTGCGATGACCTTGACAAGGTCGACGTGCGACTCAACGAACATCCGCCGATATTTAGCGTTTATACTGTCAATCCAGCGTTAATTTTTAGATACAATTTTATGTAATTACTTTCTAAGTTATACTGGATATAATACTAATTTACTGTGCAGCAAATGTCACATTATGCTACAGCGTCATTGAATAGAATCTCTTTTTTTCAATGAAAAATTGTCAATTGTAATTGTCAATTTAATTTCTGTCATGACAGAATGTTGCGATTTCTAAGTGTTTACTGCACAATATTATTGGTTTTTATTGAACAATAACAAATGATTAAGAGATCATTTAACAATCGCATTAAAAAAGATTACAGCTTTAGCGAAAGCGCATTGTGAACAAACAGAGAAGTTTATTTATAACATCACGATTGTTTTGTAACGAAGATTTTGATGCGAGGAATAGAAGTGGATTTTCACAAATATCAGGCGATTTTTATTCTTAAAGAATCGACATGTTTTGCTTATGATTTTCTTACGCTATTTCATTGTAGTTCTCTAATCTCAGCAAAGAGTTTTACGTCGACAAACAATTGTGTCAAAATGCCTATAAAAAGCATCAAGGCCCGTCAGATCTACGACTCCCGTGGAAATCCCACAGTAGAGGTAACTTCTTGATCATGAAGAGTGAATATCTCATTGAATATTCTTTTACTAACAATAATAAATTAAACTAGATCGTTTTGTATGTGAATAACTAACTTCTTTTATATTATTTGTTCTTCTAGGTTGATCTTGTTACCGAGCTTGGACTCTTTCGTGCAGCAGTACCATCCGGCGCGTCTACCGGTGTTCATGAAGCCTTAGAACTGAGGGATAATGATAAATCGAAATATCATGGAAAGTCCGTTTTTAAAGCTATAGAAAACGTAAACTCCATCATTGCTCCTGAATTACTGAAGGTATCACTTTCTATACGATGTATAGACGTCGAACATTTATTACATAATATTTAACTGTTATTATGATTGATAAACATAAATGAACTCTTGTTCTCAAGGCTAACTTGGAAGTTACACAGCAAACGGATATTGATAACTTTATGCTAAAGCTGGATGGCACACCGAATAAATCTAAACTTGGAGCAAATGCAATTTTGGGTGTCTCTTTAGCAGTTTGTAAGGCTGGCGCTCAGAAAAAAGGCTTACCTTTATACAAGTAAAAAATCTTTTACAAATCGATTATTCTTACACAAAAAAGAAATTATTTTAGATAAGTTATAAGGCAATTATCGTACACAATGGACTTATTTTTTAATTAAGTTTTTATTTTTTATATTTTCTTTTAATAAGATTATTCTTTTTTCTTTTTTATGTGTAGTCTCTTAAAGTGATCCTAAGGAATCTCTTTTAAGGATGTATTACACATTTTCATAACAATGAAAAAATTACAGATTATTCTAGATCGCACTTAAAAGTAATTTAGTACAAAAAATTTAGCAAAAATTTGTTTAGAATTTGGATTAAAAATTATTTTAATAAAAAATAAAAGTGTGCTTTAATGGAAACGTAATTAAGAAATAATTAAAAAATATTCATTTTTTTATATAAAATTTTAGTTATTTTAGATAATTTATGTTTCATTGTGATGTAAAGATTAGTTCTGTAAATGAACAAAATGTATTTTTATATTTGTTATATAACAACTAATCACAATGAAACTTTGCATAAATCAGTTTTGAATACTTAAAATATTTATGCAAAAATTTGAGATTTTTATCTTTTAAAATAATTAATTTTTAATTTAAAAAACTATAATAATATGTTTTTAAATAAAAATATATTATTATTTATAAAACTTTCACTTTATATATAGTTTATTTAAAGTATATGAATGTTAACAGTTTCAATTCATAATTAACAGTTTAATTGCAATTACTTAGCAGGAACTATGCAGTAATACATCCTTAAACATTTTTTACAATTTTATAAATCCAACATTTCTTCAAAAAATTTTGGAAGAATGCTTTTATGCTTGAAGATAAAACTATCCTTTCTTAAAATAAAATTTTTTTTACATATTCTTTCTTACAAAAATAAATATATAAAATATAAATACACACACACATATGACATACATACATTTAAAAATATATATGTAATCGTATCATAGACATATTGCTGAGTTGGCTGGTAATAACGACATAATCCTGCCAGTACCAGCATTCAACGTTATTAATGGTGGTTCTCATGCTGGCAACAAGCTAGCTATGCAAGAGTTTATGATCTTGCCTACTGGCGCATCCAACTTCACAGAGGCAATGAAAATGGGCAGTGAAGTCTATCACCACTTGAAGGCAGGTATCAAGAAGAAGTTCGGTCTCGATGCTACGGCGGTCGGTGATGAAGGTGGTTTTGCACCAAACATTTTAGAAAACAAGGAAGCTCTTAATTTGATTATAAATGCTATTAAGGTAAAGAGAGATTTATAACTTAAATGCATTTGTTTCTTTATGATAATTACTCATAATAATTTTATTCTAAATTTGTAGACCGCTGGTTATGAAGGAAAGATTAAAATCGGCATGGACGTTGCCGCCTCTGAATTTCACAAAAATGGAAAATACGATTTAGACTTCAAGAATGAGAAGTCTGATCCGAGCACATATCTGGAACCAGAAGCACTGAAGAACTTGTATTTGGAATTTGTCAAAGAATTCCCGATCGTATCGATTGAGGATCCCTTCGATCAGGACGGTTGGGATTCTTGGACGTCCTTGACCGCGGCTACTCCCATTCAAATCGTCGGTGACGATCTTACCGTCACGAATCCCGAGAGGTAATACAGAAATAAAAGTTTTATTTGCCGTTGGCAATTTTAATTAAACTTGCTGGTATAAAAAAATTAAATCAAACTTTTTACTGTTACTTTCATTATACACTGTTATTTTATAGAATTAAGACGGCTATCGAGAAGAAAGCTTGCAATTGTCTATTGTTAAAAGTCAATCAAATCGGTAGCGTGACCGAATCCATCAATGCTCATAATCTCGCCAAGAGTAATGGTTGGGGTACCATGGTCTCTCATCGTTCTGGAGAGACGGAGGATACGTTTATCGCCGACTTGGTCGTTGGTCTTTCGACTGGCCAAATTAAGACGGGTGCGCCCTGCCGCTCAGAACGTTTGGCCAAGTACAATCAGATCTTACGTATCGAGGAGGAGCTTGGCGCAGCCGCGAAATACGCCGGAGAGAAATTCCGCCACCCTCACGCTTAAATGAGATTATAACTATCACAGGCTATTATCGTAAAACTTTAGTAGTCCGTAATGTTATATGAATCAATTGTTCATTTTTGTGATCATTCTAGATGCAGTGAAGAATATTTTTTTTAACCTAGATAAATAATGTCTATGATAAATGATGATCAATACACCTCATGCACAATAATAGAAATTATGCCAAATATAACGCGATTGTCTTTCCATGGAAAGGAGAGTAAAAAGATGTAAAGTTTTCAATATTATAGTCCTTTCTTGTTTTATTAATTTATCTTCAATAATTTTTATTTTTCATTTTTACGAGACATAATATTATGAAAAATTAATGACAATTATACGTTTAGAACTCTATAAATATATCGAAGAAATGTAATAGAAAAAATGAAATACATTTAAAAATATGTTAATAAATATAAAAAATGTATAGATTATAGATGTGTCTATATGTAATACATACAAAAAGAGAAAGACGGTCAAAAAAATAATTAAGTTTTATTCCAGTGTCAATGTGTGTTCAGGATATCACGTATGAGAATCGATAACAATAGATTATAATAAACATTGTTCTTGAAACCATATCTGTAAAAATAAACCTAAAAAAAAAGTTTAAAAGAAATATAATTCGATAAAAATAGACCAACTTATAGAGACCTCACCATCCCTGCCAATTATAATCGCAATCCTCTTTTCTTTGCATTTTATATTTTTTTATTTATTATTTTGTGTATAATATAATTTAATATCATAATAAAATACAATATAAAATTGTAATAAAATATAATATAATATAATATAAAATATATTTTATATATAATATAATTATTTTAAAATATAATATAAAATTATATAAAATGCAATAAAACATAATAAAACATAATGTGTATAAATATATATATATAATTAATATATTACAATATAAAATATGTATAATAAAATATATCACAATATAAAATCTATAAGAAAAATTGCCTATATACGTGTATATAGCGAAATATCTTACTAAATAAGAATTACACGAAGATGCGTAATAACATAAAATTCACGATTTTTTAGAAGACATACACTTTATCAATAAACGGTCATCATCAGTTATGCGATATTTATTATGTTCGCTACGGAACTCATTAAGTTTTTTCCAAATAACGTAAACAACTGTGATTAAAAAGATGATTAAAAATTTATTGATTATATCTCTTAATAGTACGAAGGCGTTTTGCGATTACTGATACATCTTACGAAACTATCGAAAACAACTGACGTACAAAAAATAGAAATTTCAATAATAAAAAAGCTAATGATCGTTAAAAAATAGATCCGCATATATTGCATTTACTTGACGTTTGCAACGCTTGGAATTATTTCATTTTTGTTTATCAAATGTTAAACAAGGACAAGTTGATGCTCGCGAACGTTGCAAGTGCCAAGTAGAACGGACGTAATAATAATCTTTTTTTGCCGCTCTTTCTTATCTAAATAAATGCTTTTAATTCATTAAAAATAATTACAATGGAATCAATCAGAAATTCTTATTCAATCGAAAAATTAAATAAAATCTTTCAACTTATGAATATACATGTTGTTCCACTGTTTTCGGCGAAAAATTTTACGTATATAAATATATATAATTATATACAAAATATGTTCACATGTTTTCCTTCTTACAATTTTTCACAAAAATAATTTTTTGTTTATATATACAAGTTAAATAATGATAAGAAGAAATAAAAAATAAATATAGAATCTAAAGAATAATTTTAATATTGTTCTTTTATAAATAGTAAAGAAAAAATAAAAATAAATTGTTCATATATAATCATATAGAACTTTTCTGTACGATTGTTACTATGTTATATATGATTATGTACATTTATATGAGCATTTTATTCTTATTATTTAAAATTTCATAAAGAAAACAATGCTATAAATTATTCTTATTAATTATTTTTTATTTCTTATTTAAGCTGTATGTACAAACGGAAATTATTTGTGAAAAGGAAAACATATATGAACATATCTTGTATATAATTATATATTTTATGTATAAATAAAAAACTTTTTATAATTGCACATATTTCCGCGCGACAACGCTACTCTTACAAAGGTAATTAAAATAGTAAAAATATACGATATATCAGACATACATATCTAATTAGACATATATGTTTAATATTAAATACCGCATTCATATATAAATTCTAATCTTCGCTTTGTTCTTATTTATATTCAGGTAGAGGGATTAAACAATTGGATTCCGCTTTCGCAAACACGTGTGTATCTTTTCTCTTCGTCCGTTTCCTAGTTATCCATAGAAAGTTACTTTGCTGTGAAAACAATTATATATTCATCATACTGTCACAATAAAGTTGTCCCATTTCTTAATTAAATTTTCTTACTTGAAAGTATTCTTCAATCTCTTGAAGCGTGCGATCCTTCGTTTCTGGTAGAACAAGATAAATGAAAATCGCTTCTAAAAGAGAGCAGATGCCGAATATAATGAAGATTCCCATTGTACCAATTATGCTGTTTACCTTTAAAATATTTAATGTTAAGATTATATTAACGAAATATGGAAAATATTTTATATATTCTACATTGTATAAATTTGTATATACGTATAAATATCTATACAAATATATATACATATATTTCCTTATCGTTAAAACCAAATAAATAAATACATTACATTTATTACATTTTTATCTCGCATACAGAAAAAATACATAATTAACTTTTGAATCTTATAATATGATATTTTACCCATGGAAAACATTTGGTCATGGAGAACAGAAGTAGATTGAAGACGAAGAAGATGCATCCACCACCGATGCCACGAGCTCTCAGTGGCATCAGTTCGCCAATCATTAGTCCAGGAAGTGTTAGTAGACCAACGGTATTTGCTCCGACGTAAAAGAGCAAACATACGGCCAACATATAGACCTGAGATCATTTGTTAAGTTTATTAATAAATTGAAAAATGAGACAAATCAGGAACGAGACAAATACTCACGTCCACGGAAGATCCCTCCTTCCTAACGCCTAAATATCCCGCAAGGATCAACGAAGCTAAGGCTGTGCCAAGCGCCGAAACGAGGCCTAAAGATCGCCTGCCCATTTTAAGTAACAAAATACAGGAGACGAAGGAGAAAATAAACCTGATAACTGCCGTCATCACGGCTGCCAAATAATTATCCACATTGCCGCCGCCTACGAAAAACGACATGATAAGAATTCCTATACTTTCTTTTATTGTTTTATCTACTTTAGATATTTCCACTATAAAGCTTTCGCGCCAATGGAAGTTAAAGTTTCGTCAAAAAAGTGATATTGCTCTTTCTTACCTATGTCCTTGATCATATCAACAGCGTAAAAGACGATAATGTACGTTCCGCTGCATAATTGAAGAGCATTGAACACGTTGATGATGATCAATGGTTTCAGCACGCCTGGATCGCGAATTGTAGACATCGCCGAGGAGATCTTCTTCATAAACGAGGTATTTACAGGCTTTCTAGCGAGATCAGTTTTTATGTTTGCATCCAGGACCTCTATCTCCGTAAGCATCTGATTAATTAAAACAATTTTAATCATTTCCATACAAATCTTCAAGGGACGTCCAAAGACGTTCAAAGAGGACATTCTACGTCCTAAAGACTACGTCTCTTCTCGGGACGTCCCTAAAATATGCTGTATGGATTTATAACATTGTTATATCAGTTTCATAGTTCAGCTCAATAAGAATTTTTTGTATTGTTGAAATAAGAAAGTTTTTTACCTGCTCAATATTGCCGCCTCTAAGCCATAAAAGAGCTTTCTTGGCCTTGTCTATTTTCTTCCGTCTAATAAGCCAGGCGGGACTTTCAGGTATCAGACAAAGAGCGATAAAAGCCGCAGTAGGAAGTATGATGGCGCAGAAAGCCACAATATCCCAATTAAAGGAAGCGCCGAATGCATAAACCAGCAAAATTCCAGCGCAGTATGCGGAGAACGAGCCAACCATCAGAAATCCGCGGAGACCTGGATATGCCGTTTCTCCTACCAGTGCCTGAATTTACAAAACATACGATTTGAAGTAATAAATATAGCAATAATAAAATCATCATCTTTTAATGTTAATAGAATTTTAAGAAATAACAAATAATGTAATTTTTTAATTAAAAATAAAAGAATTCTCTATTTAAATTTAATCTTTAAAATGGAATAAAATTTTTGGTAAACAAATTTCTGATTAATTTTATTACAATTTAATACGATAAATTCATTAACAGAAAACGGCAGATAATATATCGTCCTAGCAATTTTTTGTTCGCAAATTTTTGTTACTTTTGTTACAAGTAGTAAAAGATAGATAATGAAATAAATAGAAAATCGATAAAATAAACAGTAAAAGTCAAACAACGAATCAAATGATAAAAGTTCATCCATGACTAAAAAAAAGTTAAACTGATCAAAAGAAAAATAATTGCGTTAATATTTATAAATTATGCGTTAAACGTTATTAAAAACTTGTCATCTCAAGCAATGCAGAAAATGGATGATAATGAATACATTTAATGAAAGCGTGTATAAATTGAGTCAATGAATTTCAATATAATTTTTTATTTGCAACGTTGAATTGTATCCAACTCCGAAATCAACTGGAAATTCTTTTACCATACATTTCGTATTATTCAAATTTCAATCATAAAATTTAAATAGAATTTGCACCTGTGAGGGCACCGCCATGAATCCTACAGACACACCGCAGATGACTCTTCCTACTAAAATAGAAGTCACACTCTTCGAAAAACCGATGATCAACCAGCCTATGCACAGAGGAATCACCGACAATTGAAGGCAACCTCGTCGACCGATCGCATCGAGAAACGGTCCTGATAACAACGAGCCGATAGGAGTGGCCAGACTGTGAACTGAGGCTGCACAATACAAATAATTCGTTTTAATAATTGCATTTGATCCATGTTTTATAAAGAAATGTAAATGCTCTATCCTTCTAACATTTTCTTCCATGATCCTAACTCTTTTGCTTTAGACGGAAAGGAATGAACTTTTCTCGTCCGTTTAGTGCCGATTTGTGTGCCATAAATAGTTAATGAAATTGGAGTCTACGCACAACGTAAATGTAGATTTATGCATCAATGAGCGAAATAAACGACGCATAACTGCGCATCGATCGTAAAATTCTTACGAGCTTTGTTAAAATGTTATACTTCGCAGAACGTAACAGAGCAATTAACTATATGCGATCGTATGTGTATCTACACTATTATTGGATTAAGCGTAGGCTGCTTCTGTTCTAAATGTTAAAAGTTTAATTCGCAATGACACGATCATAATCGCGTATTATCATCGCGTACGTGATTATCGATACATTACACGGTGCCTGCGCAGGAAATAACATATTGAAACTTTCTATCGACGTCAAACAAAGCTGTTGAGTCGGATTATATCGGATTATTCTTGTTATTATTCGGCGGCTTAAGAGGATAAGTACAGATTAGAAGTACATTGCATACTTGAATTGAGACGATCATCAGCGTAGATACAATCTCCTTGCGTTCTTGCCGGAATGAGAGAATTAGCTCGTATCGTAAAAATTTACATTTTATAATTAGAAGAGTACCGCGATACACACAGAAAGCCTCAAAGCGATAACTATTTTAACTTGCACTTAAGGAAATAAAACACCTTGAATAATGCAATCATATTAGTGAATTTGCTATTGATTTCTTATTACTGGTTCGATGTATCATTATAAAATTGTCATTACGGAATGCTACCCAACTAATCAATGTAAATTGCAATTTCACTTTTTCTTGTCCCAAGTTATCGGTATTCTCCGGTGCATTCACGGAGAATGCAATTAGTATCGCACAGTGACCTGCTGTACATCGCGTTTATCTTTTTATCGTTGCTTCCGCTTTAATGAAATTAAAGGGATTTGTTACACACATTTCTCTGTCAAAGAAAAACGATTTTACAGTTATTCAAGTTTAATCAGACAAAAGCAGAACAGCGACACTCACGACATTCAAGAAGAAAAGTTGCTGAATATATAAAATAAATTTAATAAAAAAAATAAATAAATAAAACGCATAAAATAAATTTATCGTATAATCTATAGTATAATCTATTTCATTATTAATTTAATACGTTAATGTATTGATAGATTAATGAATTTTAATACATTAATGTACTAATAGATTTTTAAATTTTATTTCAATACATTTTACATATAATTTTCCTCTTTAGATATAAAATAGCATCTAAAATAGACTCACAAATCAAAGATTTGAGTCATTTTTATTAAAGCTCTACTTATAGTTCTTTAATGCATCGTATGTCTAATTTTCGGTTAAAATAGATTTTCAAATGCTAAAAAATGCTGTTTTGCGTTATGCCTGGAACCGATATATCAATAATGCATACAACTGCAACGAAATATTTTAAATATTTTATGTGTTGATGTGACGATTTACGGATAGCGCGAACACTGAGGTGTCGCCTCAAGTGATCGAATAATGATTCTTGGGACTTTCAGGAATCGATCATTAAACGAACTATCGAGCATTGTAAAAGATGCATGCAGCTGCCAGGAAGTCATGATAAATTTTTCATAATGGCAAAATTGTCCATGCGAAAGCCACCCACGAGCGGCTCACGGTCACGATTCGATCTCGCAATATAATATTTCATTATCGCCAACAAACTTTTCAAAAGTACGCTATCCATATTTTCAGATAACTCCTTTAAATCTTATCCTATCGTCTTATATACGCGATCTTGTGGACAGAGGGATGCAGAAGAGAGAGATTTCGTGTCATATCTCGATTTTGAATAATTGAAAACTCCACGCGACATCAAATACCCTCAATAGTTTCGGCATATAGTTTCATCATTAAACGGTATTCCTCAATTAATCTTTGTTATCTGGATTATTTGGATTTTTAACCTAATTTGTAATCAAGATTCTCCTTTTTTTCAAAGCTACTTTATTGCTTCCTATAAAATCGACAAAGCGATATCGCAGATGCTTATGTGGCTTCATATACATAGCTTTTATAATAGCAATTGTATAGCCACCATTTGCAAACTGTAAAATGTATAATGTGCTGAGTATCGCAAGTTTTATAACGTCATAAAATATATTTCCACGCCGTAAGTAGTGATATCGCTGTTGTAGTGATAACACTGTTGTTTTTGGTCATATACACTGTACGTTTAAGATGGTAAATATATCTAGCGCAGTTCATACGCGATATGCACGCGAGATAAATGAGAATGCAAAGAAAATTATTAATATTCATGTTACGACCGTTGTTCTTGCTCTGCAGCTCGAATTATAAAAAGATTACCCGACCGATTTAAATTGTAAAAAAAGTTGATATATTGTCAAATATAAATATATATAATTATATAAACAAAACATACTTATAGATGTTTTCTTTTTGTTGTATAATCTCTGTTCGCATATACAGGAAAAAATAATAAGGAGAAGAATTAAAAGATAATTAGAAAGATAATGTTCACATTGTTTTTTTTTATAAAAAAATAAAGTTTGAATAAGAAAAAATAAATATATATAATCATGTATAATAATGTATAAAATTGTATGTAACTATATATAGAATATTATATCCTATAATATGATCACAATTGTACTTTTTGTGAAGAAGAACAATGCAAAAGTTATTTTTCTAATTATTTTTTAATTATTTTTTTAATTATCTCTCTATGTACATATGGAGAAAGTTAAGTTAAACTAAGTTAAGTTAAAGTTAATGACATATAAAATTAATTAACTTAATTACATTAAATTACATTTAATTGCATTAAATTTAATTACATTAAATTACATTTAATTACATTAAAAGTTGCATGAACAAAAACTAACTAACGAAAAGCAAAGTAAAAGTTGTTTTAATTAAGATTAAAACAACTTAAATTAAAAATGCCTTTAAAAATTAAAAATTAATTTTAAAAGGCATTATTTATATTAAATTAAATTTTAATTTTTTGAAATTAGATTATTTTAAATAAAAAACAATAATAATATAAATTATGAAATAAATTTAATACTTTATTTGTAAAAATAAATTTTCATAGAATATCAAAGATGTTCAATTTTGCTACGTTTTTTATATAATAATTTTTTTATTCTTTAATTATAAAAAACTAGTAATAGTTATAAAGAATTACATAGGAAGAATTATACACAAAAAATATAGATAAAAATAGTGATTTATTATTAGACAGATATTATTAATATCTGTCATAAAAAAATATCTGTATTGCACATTATTTAAATAAAATTTTAATTAACAAAATAATGTTTTTAAACAAACTTTTTTCTTTCTCTCTCTTTCTCTCTCTTTCTCTCTCTTTCTCTCTCTTTTTGAAACTCGAGGAAAATGCAAGTAATCTTACATTAGTAAGCTCACGCTCATTACGATCATTGGATTTTTTTTATGGTTTAATATTTAAAATTTTATAGAAAAAAGAAATATTGACGTTTAAAAATAAAAAAATTTTAACTTGGAAAAAAGTTAAGATCTGTGTGTTACAAAATAACTAATTGAAATTAATAATTTATTTATTTAAAATTAACTAAATTAAATTAAAAGTTATTAACTTCTTAATTTCATTACCTAACTTTTAATTAACTAATTAATATCCGAGCTATTATCCAATCTTTACATTTATATATCAAAAAAGCAACCAAGTAATAACTGCCAAACATTTTGTTTAGCGTATTGGTGCAATATTTAGTAACCATCATTATACACAATAATAGTAACCAACCATTTGGTAATAATTACTAAATAAAGTAAAATTAGCGTTTAGTTGGTCCAATTCAACGTTAATTTTATATTAACTCAACATTTGATTAAAACTATTTCACCAAGCATTAATATTTATTATCTAGGCTTGATTATTATCACCATATTCTTTTTTTCAGTGTATTAATTATGTATAAACTTTTTTCGGACACTTACAAAGGATCGTATGTTTGCATACGTTTTATACGTTATTTTATCATAATCGTCCATTGTGGTATTGTGCATTATCAAGGTTCACATAGGCTTTCAAATTCTTTCTATATTTGGCCTTGACACTTATTGATAAAGAGACAGATCCAATTATCCAATGAGACAGTATGTAGGTCAGTTACAGCAGTTTGCAATCGGTGACGGTCATTTCATTTGCTCGAGGGTCATAATAGTACAACCTTGAACCTGCTTGTTGGTTCTTGAACTCGCAAGGTCTTTCTAATCTCATAAAACTTGTGTGTGTACAAAAATTCATTCTCTCGATTCAATGTTCTATGATATGAATCGCTTTACTTATTTTAGAAATAAGATAAAAAATTCGTGAAAAAAATTTGTTCATTAAAAATTAAAATTTTCTACTTTATAAAAATCCTTTAAAAATTTTCTGACTTATATCTCTTAAAAACAGAATTATTAAGCATACGTTCTTACCTATCCAGGAGCCAGTGTCGCGATCCACATACAAGGTACTATTTTCTTCTGACAATTGCGGCAACAAAACAGCGCTGTAACCAATCGGTATGCCGCCTCCCGTCACCACCAATAATACTGCACCCGTTAGTAAACACTGTAAACAATTCGATCATTAATTATTTGTTTGTCGCAATTATTACGCTATCATTAGCGTTATTATTTCGTAATATTTTACTCAACATAATAGAAGAGAGAATAAATTAACGAAGAAGCATAGCCATAATATATACTTCAATTGATATTACAAGTCAATAATTATTAAGTACAGCTGTAAATCTAAATAATTGAAAATAAAAAAATGTCAATCATTAAATAATTGATATGTGTAAGTTTGAACATGCGCAAGTAAACTTTTACTGTGGTAAAAGATTAATGTTGCGAAGTACACATGTTCTTTAATTCTTTCGCTCAGTTCTTTCGAATAACTGAAGTTGTGAGAAAGAACTTTGGAACAGTTCCTAAACAGATACATAGTTATGTACAAGAACAAGCCATAATCGAAAAGGAGATAAGAAATCTGTGGTTGACAACTAGCCAAGATTTACTATCACTTTGCTGCTTTCTTTCTATAAAACTTAAATCGCTATTATACCGCATAGAATTTGTCTTGTTTCTGCATTTCCGTAGATTCTGACGTAAACTGCTGGAGGATATTTATGTTCCATGTTATGTCTAAGGCAAAATATGCTTTAACAGAGTTCTCGCTGCTCTAGATATACAGATATCTTTGACAAAAGATGTAGGCAAATAAACAGAGTCTTTACTGAGAGAAGCGCAGTTTACTTGTTAATGCATCGCAATTAGAGAAAGACTAATAAACATAATTTGTATTTCGTAATAAATCTACGTTTATTTACTTGAAATTTTATGTTTTGCTAAAGAAACATTAATACAATTTCATATTCAGTATTTATAAAAAATAATATTTATGTTGTTGCAAGCGATGTACTGCATTACATTTTTCTTCAGAAAAATAAAACAAATAGAATAAAAAAAAAGCACGAGTGATGAAAAATGGTAGGTGTATGCTGTGTTTGGTATTCTTTTCTATCTATTTTTAAATAGAAAAATGTTCTGGCACTATTCCAGAATATCTACGTTAATCTCGCATCGTTGAATATCCAGTGCCTTTTCGCCACGCTGCAAATTTTCTTTTGTCCAAACGTTATCAATTTACAGTTTATTTGCAAGTAATAATAAAAACAAAAAAATATTTGTTACGCACAATAATGCTTTTGCAATAGTTTTCAATACGATAAATATTTTCAGATTTTACAAAATCCACTGTTATGCATTATAATTTAACAAGGTTAGTAACTTCAACTAGTTGAAGTTATTTTGTAAAATACATTAACACACTAATTTATTTTTTACTTTTATTTTTTTCTAAGTTACAAATTTTTTACCTATGAACGTCAATATTTCTTTTTTTATAAAATTTTAAAAATTAAACAAAGAAAAACACAATAATTTTAATGGACGTAATGCTTTGCTATTGCAAAGCTACTACATTTCTCTCGTGTTTAAAAAAAATTATTTACCTATGAAAAAAAATGTCATGTTATCATAGTACAAATTTCAAGTATGTTTGCGAAACTATTGACACGAAAAACCTGTGGAAAAATATATGAACCATATAAAAATTAAAATACTCTTCTATCGATAAATCGAATTTTCGGATTCAATCTGTTATTCGTTTTTTTCTAAAGATATTTATAACGGATGACCACAAAGTTCCGATTATCAGCGAGCTATCAATAATTACGTAATTGGCATTGAATGGTCACACTTGCTTCACGTATATTATAAAAGCCGATTGATCTTTTTTTCCTTTACTCACAAAGCATCTAAATATTTCGATGTTTTTTTAAATTAACTTTTTTAATTTAACTTAAGTTGATTTAATCTTAATGCAACTTTTAACTATAAGTTAATTTTTATTCATGCAATTTCTAACATAATTAAGTTAATTTTATAGATCATTTTCTATATATATATATATATATATATATATATATATATATATATATATATATATATATATATCTAACTTAACTTAGTTAATAGAAAAGACTAAAAAATTACAGTGGGTGCTCACGCTATTAGAACGCTCGCAAAATTTTCATCTATTCTCGGATTGGGAGTCTATTATATAATTTTATTATAAAAATTATAACTAATTATTAAAAAGGACATTCCAATAAACAAATCTTTTACGTTTCATCTATGTATTCTACATTCTAGTCTAATAAATATCACATTGAATATAAGCCCAAACAAAATTTTCAAGACGTTCTAATAGCTTGAGCACCCACTGTAACTTATTCACCTCTGCAATTTAATAATAAAATTTAATGTAATATTAAAGAAAATGTGTAAAATTATTTCGAATATAACAATTTCGTATTGCATATCTATTGCAAAATATTTAATTATATATCTCACCTGCGCAAGCACTCCTTTCGAATTCGATGAGTATTGCACAGTCGCTTCCTTTTCATTCAAAATGCTCTTTTCACTCTTCACATTGTTATTATTGTTATTCTTGATGTCTGATGAATTTCCGCTCAGTGAATTGTAGTCCATCACGGCACATCCTTCCTCGCTATACCGCAACGAAAGTCAAAGTACAATTTTCTAATCTATTTCAGTAAGCACAATTTTTAACTTGTTCCGAATTATACATTACCTCAAATCAAGAACCATTTTGATTCAAACCGAATCGTAATAGCTGAGATCTTCAAATATTTCCGATAAGTATGATCGCGATAAGGTATCGATCACATTCAACAAGTTTTAGTGACGTTTGCCATCGCACTCTCACTGCAGTTTTCGTTCCGCATTATGTAATCTAAGAAACTCTTGAGAGTTTCTCTCTTTAATCCTATCCTTTCTCGAAAAGCATAAGAATATTCTCTAAACACAATAAATTGAATTCTCATAAAATCATTATATATGCAAACCTGTTTTGTTTAATGGCGATAATTCCCTTTAGTTACATTACAAGACATTTATTATAAAACCTATTTTTTTAGCTTTACATTAAAGAAAAAAAAAAGAGAAAAGAACTATGCAAAAAGTTCAGAACAGGCCTATGGATATTTATGATTATGAAGCAACATCTTAATTTAATTAAAACAAAGATACACGAAAAGAACGTTTCAACATTTCTTTAAAAACGTTATTGCAATTTATATTAATTATTGAATTTGTATTAATTATTATTGTATTATTTGTATTAAATACATCGAAACAAGAAATTAATGCAAAATATATTTTTAACATTATTGCTATATTTATTTAGACATACATCATATAAATTATAATAAAGACAATCATTTGTAAAACAACGAAGATAAAATGTTATTTGCCAATGCTGTTATTTATCTATTTGTCTTCATCTTATAATCGATTTATATCGGATTCATTTCTTTATATACAAAATCTTTTTCACGCATTTTATATATATAATAGGTATTATACTTGCTCATATTTTCAAAGTAAAATATTTTTTTCTTTTTTATAATTATTATGCTTGCTCACATTTCCAATTTTCTTTTTTCAGCTTTGTAGAAAAACATAAGAAGAATGTTTTATTAAAACATAAAAGGAGATCTTGTTGTCGACTGTCAAAGGATATTTTCTATATAGATACATTTTATATTTATATATTTACATATTTATATTCTAGGTACATTGTATATTTATATAATTATAATTATAGCCAAAAAAATAGATTCTTTTTGTATTTATTTAACTCTTTGCGGAACGGTTCGAAGCCGAGCACTTTGCAGAGCCAAATCGCTGTAACGGTACATAGGCTTCGTTCCGTTATTCACTGCGAGTATTGCAAACAGCATTTCATTCTTGTTCATCGAATGTTAAACAAGAACAAAATGCTATTTGCAGTGCACTTGTAGTGAATAACGGAATGTAGCCATAGTTCGCTAAAACCGTAACTCACATTTACGTGATTGCACTATATTGCTTTTAAAACTCTGAGGTGCCTAAATTTTGAACATGTGTACACACAAGCACAATAAAAGGATTATAAAGGATTTTCTCCGAATGCGCGTTCACCGACTAACATCAATGGTTTACGGTAAACACATCGATAGTCCCGCAAAGGCAAATCTGTCCAATACTTCGTTCGTGAGCTTAAACGTTTTCACTTCGTCTTGTTGATAGAGAAAAAACAAAAAGAATAGACTTTGCCCAGTGACTAGCTGTTTATTTTCTTGTTTTTTTTCTCTCAACGATGAAGAGATGGAAGCGTTTAACTGGCAAGCAAAGTGTTAGACAAGCCTGATTTAAGTCTCCAGCAAGTCTCCGATGATCTTGCTACTCATACCAGTTAGAAAGTTATCCTAACTTCTGACGTTTAGTATAGATATCATTAATCTTTTAAACTGATAGTACATAATAATCTTATATACTATCTTCTTAATTATTAATTATTATAATAATGTTGCTTAATTATTGCCACAATGAAGCGAAAATCAACACTTAAACTAATACATCTTTATTTATCTTTAATGCGGAATAAATATTTATTAAAATTTTACATGCATCACGAAATTAAAAATTAAATTTGTAAGAATTTCTCTTAAAGCTTAATTTATTGTACACTTAAACACGTAGTAATTTTAAATTTTCTCAAATATATTGGTTTCTTTCACAAAACAGGCTTTCATCTATACCGTATATTTTTATTTATACTACTATTTATATACTTTTTACATTATAGAAAATAAAAAAGCCAAGAATATGAAAACCAATAAATTTTTCTTCAAACATTGCGTTCGTTTTACGCATCGCGTAAATATTTTCTGTATGAAATGGAATGTATTTCAGAATTGAATGAAACGCAATGCTACGAAATGAATGAGTATCGAAGAAAAACTTACGATCTGGTACAACTTTCTCTTGCTGGTCTCTTGGCCGGGTATGAAAGTCACGTGGTAAAGCGACTTCACACGCGGGTCAACTCATTCGTCTCCCCGGAGAACATTGCACTCTCGTCTGCGGATCGTAATTCACGGCACTTTCGCGAAAACTTCGCCTCTCGTCCCGTCAGCCTCTCGCTTCGGGAAACGCGCCCGGACAGAAGCGAGTCACAATCTTCACTCGGCAATCTCGGCTCCGTCTATCCTCTCGCGTGTAACGAGCGAACTTTGCAAAGACGCGAATGAACACGAACGAGAGAATAAGCGGCAATTGATTCCCCCCGTCACGTCGTGACTAAGCCGGATTAAACCGCCGGTCAGGGTATTGCGAAAGTCCGGCTATTGATTACAGTCATTCGTTAAGACAGAACCTGCGCGGGAATGCTCTCTGACTTTCAACTACAAGCTAATATCCGGAGGTAATATAGCCTTTTGAATAATCGATCAAGTTGGAAGCGACGTCACCTTTAGCAACTGTCATCAGATCTATACGCTTAATGCCACATGTACAGCCAGGCTAAATAAACTTCGACGGACGTATACTTCGATTTCTCTTGCGATTTCGCGTGTGAGCGCCTTAACGACATGTCTAATTTACATATTGATAAATCTGCTCGTTATAATGTATAATGTAGCCGGTCTGCGAGCAGTTGTTTGACGAGAAATAGAATTTCGATTTTGCTTAATTCGAGGAATGTACGAGTTCTTCTGAGGTCAAATCCGATCGAACTCGATTCTTCGTGGCAATCTTTCTACAGAGATTTGAAGATTTCATCGATCTTTATTTTGATCCTTCTCGTTTTCTTCGGATTTAATGAGCACTTTCACTCAATACTCAAATTTACTGATAACCAATGCTACGTATCTTTACAGTTGCTCTATGACCAGATCACTTGCGGAATGCATCTACCAACACAACCTTGCTTTTATCTTACACACTAGAGATAACCGTGGATATCTTTTGAATAGCCTCTAATGAACAACAAAAATTATGCAACTATCTGGAAACTGATAATTCAGATAATTTTAATAATTATGTCTCAACAATCTCGACAAACAAATATGCGGAAAAAACAGTTCTGCTAAAGTATCTAAAAATTTAGATAGATTTAGGTAGATACAGATCTGTAAATAAATTTTATTGGACTATCAAATATTTATAAAAATAAATTTTATTGGACTGTCAAAATAATGTAGTATTTGTATAGGACGCTCAAGCATAATGCGCAATGCTGCAAAAAATTTTGACATTCTAACAACTGGACTTTGAACGTCCTACATAATTATTTTGATTCAAACAAAATTATTTTCAAATCTGTATCTAGCTAAATTTTTAGATGCTTTAGCAAAATCGTTCTTTCCGTGCACGTAAGCGAGTCTCGTATTATAAATCTGGCTAACACATACAGATAGATATCGTGTACAGCTCGCCGTATGAGTTATGCCGACTATACTGAATCAGACATCTGTTGAGACTCGCTCTTATAGGCTCACTTTGATTAGGCCTTTTTCGACCGCTGGTGTCCATAATTTGTTATGGGGGCCTTGGCTTGCCGACCTCTACGAGAAAATGTGGGGACTCTCTTTTCTCAATGGAGGTAATAAGCCGGTTCGAACGGAAGCGCTTTAAATGGAGCACGATGCGTGCGTAAAAATAGCAGATACTTCGATATAACTTCGTTTCCAAGAGATGCGTGAGAGAATTCCGATGTTTAAGACTTCAATATTATTCTAACCGAGGAACTTTAATTTGATATAAGAAAGAGGCGAATTCTAACATTTCGTCCTCGCGTTCCTATAATTTGATATTTCTAAATCGCATCTTCACGTTTTCAACTCTTCTATACTTAATTTTAATATTTTTGCCAGGTTATAAATATTAAATCCCTTTCTCTTTTTAATATGCCATGGTATAACGAAAATAAGATAAAAATCAACTGCAATAAAGCGTGATTAGCTTTATCGATCATACACAAAAGCATTATTATGAATATTTCATACAATGCTGGTCTCATATAATTATATAGATTAGGAATTTATATTTAAAAAATGCTAACGCAATATATAAACTTTTTATTGCTGTAACAAACTTTTAAGGTATAAATTTCGTAAATGACTATATTAATTTTATTTAACAAAACTTTACTTTCACTAAATTTTTAATATCTTTATTTAAAAGATATTTGTTAATATCTTTATAATCTTTATTTTAATACAAGAAATAAAATTATTTTCCCATGATTCCATTCTCCGAATCAATTCTTGCACTTTTGCGATATTATATTTTATTATAAATATTTTCATTTATTGCACAAAAAGAATGATTTTGCTGAAGTATCAAAAAATTTAGCTAGATATAGATCTGAAAACAGTTATGTCATACATCAAAATAATTATATAGGACGCTTAATGGTTCATGCATGATGATAATGCTGCAAATAGTTTTCTAGCATAGTAGTTTAAGGATAATATTCTAGCAATCAATTTGAACGACTACCTACATAATTATTTTTTGATTGACCAACATTATTTTCAGATCTATATCTGATTAATTTTTAAATACCTCAGCTATTCTTTTCTTGTTATCCGATACTTGTAATAATGCGACAGATTATTTAACAAGTTTGCTTTGTTTCCATCATGCTATGTGATATTTTATTTCAATTACACATGGAAAGAATAGTTTTGCTGAAGTATTCATAATTTACGGAATATCTGTCGATTTATCATGTGTATCAATTACGAGAGTGACATTCTTATAGCTATCACTAAAGACAGATAACACTCCTACACGGAAAGAAACAATTTCGCTGAAATATCTAAAAATTTACTTAGATATAGATGAAAATAATGTTGTTAAATCATTAAAATGATTATTAAGATTAGAACCGGTTGCTAGAATGTCAAAACTTTTTGTCGATTTAAATTTTTAGATATTTCAGCGAAATCATTTTTTTCCATGTAGGACTGCTATTATCTTTGTAATATTTATAAAAATATCACTCTTGTAATCGATACATGATAAGTCGATAGATACTTCGGAATATATAATTAAGACTTACATTAAAAAATATCTCTCATAACGATGATAAATAATTCTGCCAGAAATAACGAAGATTGATGAAGATGTTTATGTGTATTTCTTAAATCAACTTTCAACGCTGCTTCAATAAACTTTTGGACCAAGATCGATCATTTGAATTAATTCATATTAATTGCATTAACTTGTCCTTTCATGGATTATCGTGTATACAAGATTAATTAATGTCAGATTAATTAATCTTCTACAACATTATGAAAGGTGTTTAAGGTTCAGCAAAATCGAAACTATGCGATGTTGGCTAGATACAGGGGGATATTGTGTATTTCCAGCATCTATGCCGGATATACAAGGGGTTGCTTATGGATATCCCACTTAATTATGGGCCGTCGGCTATTTGGAAATTAATCGGGTCACCTGTGTTGCCCGCAGTGACAATCAACGCTTATTACGACCACTAACAATGGAATTATTTGAGAAATTGCTCGAGTTAACTAAGATTGTGTTGAAGCAAATAAAAATAGTTACTAATTATCCATCAAGTATACCAAATCAATGATTTTTTAGAAAACTTTATTCTTTTAAGAAATATCTGAGCTTGGAGAGACTTATGAAAAGTTAATTGCAGAAAGTTTTGAAATAACAAAGTGGAAAAAGTAAATCATTATTATTTTTAGCAATCGATATAGAACTTATATCTTACTCTTGTTACGTAAAGAGCAAGGTAAATTAGTTTGCGGAAACGCTCTAACAGCGGAGAATACAGATTAGTTAATTAACAAGAGAAAAATATCTTTACTTTGTTGAAACGGATCTTGATGCTTATAATATTTTTATAAATTTTAGATACATTTTTCAGTTCTATAAACTGCGTGCCATTGTGATTGTCGGACTTGCAACGCAATCCTAACTGAAGCTAGAATAATAATTAAATTGATTGTTAATTTTAATTATAATAAGCATCTTAAAAATCTGCAAAGTATTTATTGCAAAAAATTAAGCTTTTTTTGTTTGAGTCATGTTTCAGTGCTGTGACCTTAAGGATTCGGAAAATCAAAGTTAATTAATCGAGTCTGTCGATATAATAATTACAATATAATAACCAAGAATCTATATGAATTTATAAAATTAAGGCTGAAAAAATCAAATTGTTTTAATGTGCTTAATTGCATTGTTTATGTGGAATTATAATTATATCTTATACAATTTCATATCCGCATAATGAATGAATCACTAATTGCACGGACTATTTCGTTTTGTTTGTGTACAGAGATTCCAAATCCAGGTTAACCGATTGCATGTGAACAATGTTATTGTTGAATAACCATGATGCCAATTATTCTCCCGTTTGCATGCTATTGAAATTATGTTCTTTGAGGGGTACAAAACTCTAATTAAAATTATTAAAGCGAGAAATAATATATGTACGTGTTTACATTATTTAATACACACATTTTGTGCCGCGCGATCCCATTTATCATAAAATGTTAATCCTGCGTAATATTACAAAAAAACAGTTGCAAATGCAAAACAGTTTTGCGTCTGTAATTCAACATTTGCAGTTCCGATAGACACTCGACAAGTGAATCCATAAACGAGTCTCGAGTGTCACTACTTTCAATTGCAGCCGACAGAAGGGTCGACACGATGCTCGTTCGAGCGAAGTGTCATCTTTATTGTGCTATCAAGAATCAGCCAGCGCGATGCCGAACGTTTTCCTATTAATGCCTGCTAACCTTGACCCGATATTCAGATAACTCATCGACAAGGCTAACGACTCAACCTGGCAAATTAGATCAAGACTGCCTCGATTCGTGCATACGTATGTGACCGCACCAGCCGTTTGTATACATGTACAGTCGTTGATTCGCGGAGTGCTCACGGAGAGCTCTTCCTAGATTTATGGACCACAAAGTGGTCCAGGGTCGCGTCTCCGCTCACTGGTGCAGACGAAAATGAAACCGTGATAACAATTACGACGATTTCATCGTGGTTCCCTCAAGTGCAAATGTGCATGTCATGATCAAACGTGGACGTTTAATTCTTATCTTTGAGTTATTTTAATATTATCGGGGCGACTGACCGTGTGAGCTACATGTGTAACGCTTCACTGAAGAGATATTTTCTGTTTGACGTAGCATAGCGCATGTCTTTCTTTTATTTGTTAATTTAGACATCCAAAATACAAATTAATTTATATGTTCAATTTTTTATTATATTATTAATAATACTAATCTTTTTTTGTTCTTTTGTGGACAGGCATAGCACATCTGCGTGCATTGATGCATTGCAGATTTGTATACACATATATATATATATATATATATATATAGAGTTTATTATAGTATACATATTTACGTATGATTTTTCAGGGCACGTCGATCATCATTCGTAACTGTTGAAGCTTAAGAGTTTAGATTAGATAGCAGGAAGCGACATACAATTCGGCGGATCCTATATATCTCTTAGACCGAAGTAGTGCAAGGTCGGCAGCGGTTTCTTGTCAAAATCATCTTGCCAAGAGAAATCTCTGTTTCTTACAGTACATTTTCTTCTGTAACCCGTTTTTTCATTTTAACTTGCTCGCTCTGACACATGCCAGACTACGTATGAAGTTTTATCTTATGTTCGCTCAAGTGAAATTCTGAATACAGAAATCGACGCTTGCAAAAAGAACAATTTTGCTAAAGTACCTAAAAATTTAACTAAATACAGATCTGAAAGAATTTTGTTGGACTGTCAAAATAATTATGTAAAACGCCTTGAATATAATGAACAATGTTTTGTAGAAAATTTTGACATTCTAGCAACCAATTTGAGCGTTTTACATAATTATTTTGATGGGCTAACAAAATTATTTTCAGATCTGTCAGATCCAGCTAAATTTTTAAATATTCTAGCAAAACTGTTCTTTTCGCGAATAAAAATATAATGTAGTTAAGATTAAAATTTTTTGTGTTATTTACTTATTTATATTTTAAAACTTAATTACTTAATAAAATATTTTTGGTTTAAAATTAAATAATCATGTCATTTAAAATAATAATAATAATAAAATATAATAATATAAATGTAAAAGTACATGAAGAAATAAATTCTAGTTCGTTAATTAATAAAAAAATGAATTCTCTCGCTGCTCATCCTGTATATAAAACCAGACTTTATTTTTTTCTGTCAGTATTTTCTGTATTTATCATAAAAACCCGAGACAGATTTAAATAACTGGTCGGCAACTGGCAACTATTACTAAGCATGACATACGTTTTCCTACATAACAATTTACATCGCGTGAACGCAACATTTGTGAAGAATCTGTTACGACAGCGAAAAAATATGTTTACAGATTATTGGATCTCTTTTCTCGTAGCTATATTTATCCCAAATCTGTCCAAATCCGTAAATTCTTATTTAATGTATAAAATTCAGCGTGTGTCAAAATTTAAGTAAATATATTAACGATAAAAAAACAAACATGTCAAAGAAAATTCGTAGATAAAATATATACATGTATGTGCAACAGCAATCTATATATGATAGCAGGCAAACTGCTGCGAGAGAAATTAATCCTGGGCATACCATTCTAAACTTCTACAGTTTCTCTCTTTCTATCTCCTCTGCGTCTTCGTTTTTCGACATACCAGTCGCGTATTCGCAAACGAGGTATTATACTCGCATCTGTCATACATTTGCATAAACTATGAATAAATGCATGTGCATTAGTGTCTTAACGCAAGGATGTAGCAAGAATTTAATTAGTAAAATAATAGATAATGTTTCTCTTATGTGCTAAATATGAATAAAAATATTAAATCGCTAAACTATTTTTTTGCAGCATTTTTTTTACGCATAAATATTAAAAATAAACAATAATAAATAATAATTAAAAATAAAATAATATTTTTTTAGATAATTAGATAACATTAAATCACGAGTATGTAAATATATTTGCGTATAATTTATACGGAAAGAATAATTTTGTTGAAACATCTAAAATTTTAACTAAAATTACTAAAAAACCATTTTAATAGATTATTAAAATAATTATGTAAAAAGTCTTAGCGTTGACAATGCTGCAAGAAGTTTTAACATTTCAGCAATCAGTTTAAACATCTAACATAATTATTTTGATGGTTCAAACAAAATTATTTTAGATCTGTATTTAGCTAAATTTTTATTATAAGCATATAAAAATACTTTAGCAAAACCGTTCTTCTGTGTTACACTTAATTAATTATTAATATATAAAAATATATAAAATATATAATTATATAAAAATATATAATTATATAAAAATATATAATAATATATAAAAATTGTAATATTTTCACATTATATATTATATATTATAAAATAATAATGATAATTAATTGACAGTAATTGTATTTACACATTCAGTAAGAAGCACTTTCCATTGAATAAGCAAATTTATAATTTTACGTAATCTTCTTTTTTCATAATTCATACATGACTGTTGAAACTCATTTAAAGTGCATATTATCAATGAGCGTCTCGCATTATTTTATCTGCAGTTAATCATTCACGTACTCTCAACGCAAGGTATTGAAGATTGTCTCGAGAGCAGATGTGTGACAATGCCTAAGGGCCATGACACACAAAAAAGCAATAAGACATAAATAGCAAATCAAAAATGTTGAGCTTACATCTTACTTTATCTACTACTATCTACTACTTATATACTACGTTTATCTGTGGACCATGGGTTTAACTCTTTTCTGCATTCACAAGCATTGCGATCGTAACGCAAGAGTGATAACATGCAGATCTACACTATATCGTGCCACGTTCCGCATCGCATTCCAACTGCAGCTTCCGTTTAGTTCCGCGTGCTGCCGCAGTATTCGGAATACTCGTTTTGTTTCCGGAACGTGTATGGCATGGAGCCAATAGCGAGTTAGTCCGCAATCATATCGCCCACAGAATATCGAATCATCCGGGAGTCTTCCTGCATCGAAACTCGCAATGCGTAAATCACAGTAAAGTGAGTTAAATACGATTCCAGAGGATTTCGATACCCAATCGTTCGTCGATCCCCGCAACAGACAGATTGTCGTCCGATATTACGTTCCACAAGCTGCACGCTCTATAAATCGTGTCCCCGAAGCGCTATAGAATAGAAACCGTCATAAAGAGCACGTCGCTATAAATCCATAAAGCCGGCCATTTGTTTGCGCGAATCGCCCATAAAGTGTCAGTATAGACTCGATAGATAAGATACATCCCTCGGGGCGACCTTGGAATCGTGCTGGTCCATAAAAAACATATAATGATCGACACCAAGAACGAATGAGCGATCACACGAGATATCGCCATCCATCACGACTGACAATGCGAAGAAATATCTGGAGTCGGGCGCAACGCGAGAGATTCGATCGAAGGGACTAGTCTACTGATAAATGGAGCTGACGTTCGCAAAGCAAGTGTACATACCCACGCCGTGAAAGATGGGTTCGGTTCGAATACACTTGACGATATCGTGGATCTCTAGAAAAGATCCGCAACGTTTGCAGTTGTCGGAAGACGACAGCTGCAATCGTTCTTGAGCACTTAGCAAACAATGGCGAGAACGAAGGAGGTGAGCGCGTGGCAAAGCGAACTGAAAACGCGATACGTGGCGATACGAAGACAGGTGGCCGAGGGAAGTAATCGAGAGCGGATACGTGCCTGTAACCTGTTCTAAATTCCGACGGGAAACGTAATCCGAAATGAAGCATCTCCCAAGGTTCTTACGTGCCTCGGCTTGGAATTAGGAGCAAGAGCGCGGCTCGCTTCCTCTGTTCGCGTCATGAAAACCAAAATGGTCTTCGAACGAAAGAAAAAGGAAAGAAGCGAAAGTGCAGGAGAGCGCTGATGGAGTGGGCAAACACTTCTTCCTGGGTGTACTTAGCGAAGACAGCACTTCGGAGAAAGCGGAGCAGTAGGCGGGAAGACTTCGCGGGAAGAAGACTGACGCGTTCGCCCCAAGAAAGCCCTCGAAAATGAAAAATTATGCTTGTTTATACGTAATATACTATGATTAACAACCGGATCGTTCGAAACTGCGAAAGCCAATTAAACCTTAACCGAAAGTGGCTTCAAGCTTGAATTACTATATACAACGAGAGAGAAGAAGAGGCATGACGCCGGATACTCCTCGTAAAAAGGTAAATGCAAAGGCAATAAATCTCAAATTGATGAACTGGCTAACGGATAAATGGAGTTATATGATAGCGTCCGGCCAAGTTGAGGGATATCGCGCCTTGGGGAGGTTCGAAGCTCTAATCCGCAAATAGAATCTCTAAATACAGACTTCAAAGGAGGAGTAGAACCCGCTGGAAATTCGATTGCTACTCGAGCCGCAGATTGCGTCGCATCTGCGTATTCGCTCGCATGTAGAGCACGACTGCGTGTATGATAAGGCACATAACTGCGTCAACCGGAGTATAATATATTCTCAATTTATTGGCTTAGATGCGAATTTAAGGTAGCGAGAAATTCATGCGCTACTTTGGACATTCTCGCAGGTCACTGAATATGCGTGTATAAGCGAATTTGCATCGATGAGGTTCACAAAACTTTTGCGAATCCTTATCAGTCCTTTACACGTTTCCTCATTGATTATTTAGAGAGTTAGCCAACAAGGGCATATTAAGTCCGCGTTTAAACAAAGGGATGCCTTATCGAAGCTTTGGCGGCTTATGTAAATGCAATTAATCTAGTGGAAGTTATTGAAGCCTTTAAATGTAATTAAATTGGAATTTGTGCGTCTTAAATGCACGAGACGGAGAGAGAGAGAGAGAGAGAGAGAGAAAGTTTTAAAAGAATGCAAAAAAAAAATACATCAAACGAATAAAATAGAGATAAATATGAAATGTTTTAAATGTAACCGCATCCTTATTTAGTTCCTTTATTTACTATTATATTTTATCTTTGTTATCTCTTTGATTTTATTCTCTATTAAAGAAAAAGACTTTATTTTTAAAATGTCAAATCGTATGTATTGCAAAAGTTCGCAAAGTTGTAATTCTGAACGTCTGTTGTTACATTTTTAATAACAACGCATTGTAAGGGTCGCGATTTCTGTTATTAACGTTTCATTTTCGATTATGCTGGAAAACGTCGGACTTAAGCACGAAATGTTCGCTGACACGAGAAAACGGAGAGATTTTCCACGTACGTACCGAACAATGAGCCCAGCGGAGTGATCCTGGCGGTAATCCGAAAGTTCCCGATTCTGGCTTTCTTTATCCGGAATTAAACCGTCGCCGGAAATGGTAACGAGAAAATACGTCCCGATGATGGACAATGTAACTCGTCAGATGGAATTTTGTAGAAAAATTATTTGCCCCAACTCTGTCTCTAAAGTATAGCAGAGTGAAATTTTTGCGATCAATGTCCTTATCAAGCAAAATGCGTACTCTTCTATGCATGTCACAACCGCGCGACTAGTCGCGTACAGTCTGTAATTAAAGGACGAATTAATTCTCAGCGAATCGCATTTCTCTTTCCCGCCGGAGACAGAACAGTTATATTTTTTCGAAAATTTAATGCCTGTAACTGAAGTTCCTGTAACTGAAGATAATCAAGCTTTGCGCGTTATTGGCAACGAAACCGACGAAGTCTCTCCTTGCCGCGTGCTTGTCTCTCTGTCTTCGCTAGATTAGATGTCACCGACCGTGAGTCAGCCATATCTCTCTTCCCCTCGTGTTACGCAATCCCGAAGGTCCACTTTTCCTTTTTTTACCGACTGCCTTTCCATCTACGACCCTCGAAACCTATAACGCTCTATAAGGAAATCAAAATCTACCCTTTGTTAAAGGGAGGATTTATCTTTACGTAACTTACGATCACGAATATAATTATTATTTAGTTCGATTAAATTAAAATTACATTCACTTATTATTAAAATTATATATCGTACTGAAATCTGAAAATATATTCCAAAGAGCAGCTTCGATCATTTCCGTTGAATAAATACGAGCTTTTTCTTTCTCATGGAATTAAAATTACATTTCAAAAATTAAAAATGGAGAGAATATTAAAATTTGTAAAAATAATAATATTACAAAAAATTTATCGTCTGTTTTGCATGATTGCATGTTCAATAATTTTATCATTATATTCATATATTCTTTTTATTATTATATATCATTATTATATCTTTTTTTTTTTAATTTATATCAGCTTCTGCATTTGACGATTTTGTAATCAAACATTGTATTAAACATAGAGCAGAAGGGTGAGGCTATGAATCGCGACTAACGTATTAACTCGATCTCACGGCGCATTAGTAATATGAGCGAACGAATGTTTAACGAATTAAAAGCTACGTGAAAATATATCAGTTTGCTTTCGACGCGTCGATCGTATAATATTAATTTACGCTGGAAATAAGCTATTGTAAGAGGAGCAGATCGGATAGGATGATTATTAATAAATGCGGACCCGAGTTGGAATATTTAATCCACTTAAATTAATTAATGTACTCTCCCGCGTATTTTCAACTATGACATTTAACAGCTACGTGCTTCCGTAGAATTAAGAATTGTTATTGTATTGTTATTTTACATCGTATAAATCGGATGAAATATGTAAATTTATTATAAAATGATCAATTTCATTTCCGACGTAAATTGATTTTTTACTCGAAATAAGATTATCTTCAGCGTCATAGCTAAGACAGAGATCTCACTAATACTTACGAAAGTCGAGTAAACTTTAGAGTTCGATTTCTTCGAAGTCGTCGCTTCCTTGCTAATTATTCAGATTACTGGCCAGCTAGAAGAGATTTGATTCTTTTTAAAGCTTTTTATTAATGATTTCCTTAATTTCCTTTTTTTATGAAGGATTTCTATTCCAAGTAAACATTCAAATAAAGTTAGCTTTGCGACTTGCATAAAAAAAAAAACATTTTCTATTACAGAATTTTGTATAATCTATTAGTTGCCTTAAACGTATACAAGAGTTGACTTCCAAAATGTTTTTTCGGCACGTAATATTCATCAGCAAAAAAGAGAATCCATCGGTGTATAGCGTTACTTTGCGTTTTTTTCTTAAAGAAAAACTGCGCTATCATAATTCCGAGGGACGTACTACAATACGTGCACTATGATACTATATTCCGCAATCTTGACTGTAAACTTTTAACACGATATAAAGGGCGCCAACAAGCCTTAGAAGACGGATCTCGTCTTCGCGACTCAGGAATTATGGCATAATTCTGTTCATCTGCAGCCCCGATCGTTCCCTTTATCACCGTCTCTCCAAGAAAAAGCATTATCATTCGACGAACGCGATTTACGAGTTAAAACTTCACGGGTCGTATAACTTCTAACCGGAGCAGCTCTACTCTGCCGCTTCAAAAGATTCTCAGATTTTCCTCGAAAAATGTGTTGAAACGACGGTCGATGAAATCTATAAACGACACATTCGTAGAAAACATTATATAAAATATTACAAGTACTCGTACTAAAATATTACAATCCTTAGTCGTGCTTACGAAATAATATATGGAATGGAAATGAAGTAAGACGTTTGTACTTATAGCGATACGAATTAAAATTACTATAAAAATAATAAATTTATTTTAGTTTCCTCGTCCTTACAAGAACGGTAGCTAAAGCAGATAATAATCTCTGTTCTGAAATCATCAACTTAATTAAGGAGTCTCTGCCGGAAGCCAGTGGGAATGTCTGACGAAATCCGGAGGTAACGAGCTAACGACGCCGCGACGATTAACTGAGACAGTTTCCGCAAAGCGAAGCATAAATAAATAACATACAAGTTCTGAATTCACCAGATTTTTATTTAGTATATTTAGTATATTTATTTAGTATAATTTGTATACAAAATGCACAAAAATATTATTGTTAACTCTTAATCTTTTCTTTCAAATGAGATAAAGTAAAGAAAAATATAAAATAAATTGAACAAATCCTTGTACATGTACGCAATCCAATCAATCTCTTTTTTTTACATTCAATTTCTATTTCGCTTCAACTTTCTTTAAATAGTTGGAGTGTTCCACTTAAACGTTAGAGCTGGAAACCAACCACCGACTGACGTCAAAAGTATTTACATACGTAGCAACGGTATACAAAATTTTATTACAAATTTAAAGCTTTTACAGCTTCGCAACGTTTGATTTAAAAAGGAAGAGAGAAATTTCGCGAATGCTACGTTTCCGGGAAGTATTTCTCCGGAAACGTTAAAAAAGATCAAGAGCAAGCGCTAGAAGAGCATAAGCATTTGTCGTCGATTTGGGTAATGAGCCTTGATTTTTACAGTTGGAAGCAAATGCGCTGGGACAGCTTTTCTTTTTTCAATCTATCTTAAACGTCACCCAGATTTAACCTCGGACTTTTACGTTTCGCATACCCAGCACCTAGGATTAAGTATTTTGTACACCGTACATCCAGAATTTATGTCTTCGGTGCGCAAAACCACTGCCACATATCTTCGTGATATCCCGTTGGCTTTTTACAGATCCTCGATCGTAAGGAAGAGCGAACCGGATCCTCGAAGACGTCGTTGAGAACACTGGCTTCGGATCGGGTGTTTCTCCGTTTTTTCTCTGTCTTTTTTCCTCCTTCTTGGAAATCCTTTCGTCAGCATCGCCCACACTTTATATCGTTCAGCTCCTTCGAAGGCAGACATCCTCCTGTTCTTCGGCCGAGCATGTCCGGCGTCTCGTGAAAATAAACGTGGGAATTCACCGGAAGATGCGAAAAATGGAAAAATACAATAGTCCGAGTTGCAAGCAATATCGACGAAAATATATAAAATGCATTTGAAATCTTATAGAAAAAATATAAGAGAATTATAGAAAATAAAACTGACAAATATAGCAAACAGCTTTATGATTTTGTCGGTTATGAAATATCCCACGATATTATACATAACATATCGGAAGCAATATATCTAACCCTCGCACTATCAGATGTGAAATGATGTCAAGGTGGAACGTCGTGCCCTTGAATCAAATCATCCTCAATAATCTTTAAAAGGAGGGCACTTCACACTGTCACCGTCGCGTCGTCATAATGTTCGGCCTCCATAAATCATATCTATTTCATTGTTAAAAACAAAGTCTTAGATTATATTCCTCTCTTATCTCCGCCAAACTCGTCTAATTGCGCAACACAGCGCGGAAGACTGCAGATTAAATGGAGCCCGTTTTATAGTGTAATATTCATCGCGATACAAACTTTACGAGCCCTTCATTACGCTTGGTTTATTGTTTTTTTTTTTTTTGCATTCAATGATTCGAATTGCAACGTAGAAATATATATGAATAAAATCTACCTTGTGTGTGCAAATAACAAGCAGCTGTTACACGAGGTGTTACATAACTGCATATGTACTGTAACAACAAGGCACATCTGCACTTACGTATCATGAAGATAGTTTTCATCAGGAATCAAACAATCCTTGGAAACGAAAAACAAATAATTTCGAGAAAAAGAAAATAATTTTCGAAATATTAATTATACGATGTACTTATAAAAAAAAAGCAGTTGCTAGAAATAATATTAGAAATAGATATTTATTTTACGCCTTAACAATTAATTATAATACTATAAAAATTAAGAAATTTACATATTTCTTAGTTACTGTTCTTTCTATCAGGTTTTTTTTCTTTACGAAGTTTTCAAAGTTAATAAAATGCTCCGCATTTGGCAAAAACGACTTACCTTTCAGAAAGTGGAATCTTCTGGGACACCTTCTCCGCGGTCTGCTGTTTTGTGTCGCAAATGTTTCCATGAAACTTTTGATAGCTACCAGCGGATGTTACCGCATTTCTCCATGAGCCCTTCATTTCAGAATCTTCTGAGAATCTTCACCTGGCTTCGCTAGATACTTCCTAGATACTTCGTTTTATTCTCCCTCTGACTAGCGAGGCAAACCACGACAGCGAAATAGTTGCCCTAGTTTCGCCCAAGTACGGTGAGAAAAAGCAACAATCAAGTAGAATGTGCCAATGCAGACTCAGGATATTAAGCTCAGGCGATCCTGTGATCCAGCGATCCTTCGTGAATCACGTGCGATTCGAAGCACATGGAGATCTTATAGTTGACTCATCTGTTAAAAAACTAAAGTAGCTTCGCAGGAATTGCCAAAAGTTTAAAAATGCAGGAAATATTATTTCTTCTGTATGGCAAGAATGTCGCGTATTTTTTTATTAATGAAAAAGTTCCTGAAGAAAATAGAAGTAATTCACATAAAAAATTTAATTAAGCAATTTTAGAATACGAGGCAAGAAAAATAAGCTACTACGCTTTCTAAATATGCAAAGCTTTTCAACAGCTATTTCGTTACGGAGTTAGATTACGAATTCTTAGGCGCTTTGCTCAATAGAGAGGAATTTTCGCGAAAATGTTAACTGAGAATAGTAACACACACAAGCGCGTTATTAGTCTGTGTCATCTTGTTAAACGCGGAATGTAAGATATTTGTAAAATTTGTTGAGATAAATAAACGGGAGTTTGCAGATAAAGTGGCTCTAGAGTTGCTCATCAAGTTGTACGCGCCATTATTGTAATGAGAAAACTTTAGATAAAACTTAATTAGTAATTAAAAATAGAAAAAGAGTTAATTTTTATGACAGATATAAAACTGTACTGATGCTAAGTACTGGTGAGAAAAAATAAATAAACAAAACGAGAATTAGTATAAAATATAATAAATGTATGATAATTCAATATAATTTATATAATTTTAATATTCGCAAACGTGATCATGTTTCTTTACATCCACATTGGCGAAAGCATACACGTAGAAAGCGTAATCGTTAAATTGCGCGGAAGTAACAATGGTTTCGCCGATAGATAAAATGCGCTTGTAAACCATACTTTTGTTAGTTACGCACGGTAGCATAACGGGATGTTTCGCAATAGAAACTAGAAAAAAATATGACGGATTGAAAGTGTGGAAGAACAGTCATGTCGTATGCGTAGTTTAGACATATTGACGTTTAGTCGATAATATTGATAGGTCGTATTAAACAGTTTGAGCCTTGCTTGTTTCCTTCGCGTTCAAACAGTTTAGCGCGATTATAAAGGTAATCCATGCGTCAACAACCAATCAATGTCGACATATCATAAGTCTAATATGGAGGAACACCTGAACAATCGAACCGCATTACACGTGAATTGAGATACGAAATGAAAGAGAACAAATAGAAGAGAACAAGAAAAGAACAGTTTGAAATAAATACCTGCGATTTTACCTCGAATATAAATTATCAAGCCTAAATGAATTATAGAAACCTATTAGATAAGCCTATTAGGTAAAAAGTATTAGAAGTATTAGATAAACCAATTAGATAAAAATAGAACTCTTAAATGTAGTATATATAGGAGTAAGAATGTCCTCGAATTTTTTAATTTTAAATTTCAAGAAATTGGATGAAGAGGCTCCTGGCGCAGTGGGAGATTCTTACTTAGTTCGCGCCGCTTTAAAAATCGAGAGGTTTAAAGATAACGAGTCTCATCACGTACGATAATCATCACAGGATAAAGGGTGCAATGCGACCAATCTTCTGAAATAGAAGGCTTTCACGAAAATTTCCGGTTAGCGAGAGAGCCACTGATTTCGCTCGCCATTATTGCCCTTTATCGCGTAACAAGCGGTAGCCGCCGGGCAATCTTCTCCCGAGCTCGCAAAAGCACAAGCACATTTTTCTGGTGTATCGCTTCGCTTCTCTTAAAAATAACAATGGAGATGGGATAACATGGAAATTAATTTACTAGTGCGACTGACATTTAAATCGACATAGTAATGAGAAACCTTTGTGAGTTTCCGTTAAATTTAAAAATACATATTCTCTAAAAAAGCATTTATTGCAATATCATTTCAAATAATATTTATTGTAAAAAAGACATTCGCTAACATATTCACAAAATTATCTTCTATATAATCTGAAGATCATACGACTAGAAAAATTACTCGACCAACGCACACACATTAGTAATAAATATTGTAAATGACAAATTGTGAGAGAACAAAGTCGATTAATATATCAATTAACATTTTACAATCATAATTATATATAAATAACAAACTCTTTAATGTATAAATAATTAAATAACTTAAATATATTAAGGTATACGATTTATTAAAATTAACGTGTTCAATAAACGTTCTTTCGCCAAATTATTTGTCCACTTTATAATCCTTTATAATAATCCAATCTTCTTAACCATTCTTCATATTTTTATATTATATCCCACACACAATCAAATCTAATATTATTATTCTTACATATACATGGTTCTTTGATATTGTACTCCTCTTCAAAACTCTTCGAACTCGTCGTAAAAATAAATATAAGAGATCTTTTATAAAAATGTCCGATGTTTTCGTAGGAATTTATATTAAAAAATTGTAAACAATTTCTGGAATAAGTGTAATATTCATTATTATTAGAGAAAAGTCGCTGATACTGATAGGTCTCCTAAAGCAACAATTCTTTATTTCTTGAAAACATTGCACTTTATTAAAACTTTATAAAAACATGATCTTTAGACAAATAAAGAAATAAAAACTCATAATTTATATTAAGATATATCATAAGATAGTAATCTAATTTATTCTTTATATATCTCTTTACATGTTTGTTTTACATGCTTACGAGACAGCATAAAGCATGCTTATAAATCAACAAAAACCGTTTTATAAAATAAAAGGAAAAAATCTTCATATACATTTTAAACTCGTAGACATTTTGTACAGATAACTCCTTTGTACAAAAAAAAACAATAGAAATATGTGACATTACTGTCTATGTCAGTTTTGACATTCATTTTTGCTTATCTTGCTACGAAAAAATTAATTATTGCAAAATTTTAAATAGTATTATAAAAAATGCTATATCTAATAGAAAATACTCTTTCTAATTTGTATTTGTATTTTTAAAGTTTTATTTTTAACTTTTATTTAAGAAATATGAATAAAAAATGACGGTATTAACGACTTTCCCCTAATATTAAAATTATTTGATAATCTATATTTATCTATATTTAAAATATATACAAGATCATGTGTCAAATAAATATTTACAAAATAAATGCAACATAATTATTTTTACAATGCTACATTCTTGTATAAAAAAGAAATAGTAAGTTGTCTTAATATTTATTAGACATTCATGAAAATACATGTACTTTTAGAATTCTCAAATTCTTTTGATTGAAACAGTTTGAATCGTCGAAAGTACGAACGTTTGAAACGCATTTGAATGTGAAGTCACGAAATTAACGCGCACTCTATAAGTAGAATTTACTATTATAATTTACACTCTTAAAATTTAAATTTGGTCTGAACGTATCTACGTACGCGTGTATATAATGTGTGTGTATATAATTACAATATTCTCATTATCAGCTAATTAGAGAAGGTCCCCTTTTGTTAATAAATTTCGATCTGAGGGAGTTATAACTTCGTTTAACATTTCCATAAAGTTTGATACTAGAGATAACAAAGATTTTTTGCGGAGAAAATAGTATTTTATTTCATGAAAGAAAGAAGATTACGTATAATATTTATAGCTATAATCAATCGTTTATAGAATAATGGTTTAGATAATAATGGTTTAGAATAATGTATTGACTGTAGACGAGGTACATTTTTCACGTAGATTAATATATTATTGAGCCGAGCTCTTTAATTATATAATAGTACGATTACATCAGGAGGGAAATAAAATAATCACGTCAGCAAAGAGATTTGCACTCCCACTTTTATAAATACAAATTGTACAGTACTATCTTGTTTTATTGAAGGCCGCTTTCCGCTGCGCGGAATTAAACAGTATTAATTTATCTCTTTTTACGTTGATGATTTCGTTGCACTTTTAATTAAAGCGTCAAATAGCAGACAGGGGCCTTTAATAAATTGAGAGATGCTCGCGCTGAGTTAGTCTGGTAACATCTCTCCTTTTTTTTAAATTTGCTTTTAATTATCTTTTAGTGAACCTGAAAGGAGATAATATACCGACGTAACGGCTCAATGAGCTCATCTCTTTAATTCCGTGCGCTACAAACACGTGTACAACTATGAATCTCGCTAAGAGCTCTCTAGCACCGAACGCAGTAATCGCGTATCATCATATATCTTTCAATATTGAAGGAATTAGGTACTAAGAGTAATCTCATTAATAACTGCTCTTATTCCAACAGATAAAAATATGTAGGCTCTCTGAAAATATCTGACATTAGTTACCGCATATATATGTATGTATCATGTAAATCTATTAATTATTCAAAATAGGTAATTATTTCGTTATATAGTCACGGATATTCATGGATATGACGGCGAATATTACAATAGTTTTTTGTCTGTGGCTTTAGAATAATATGCTTTTGTACTTTACGACAGCATTAACCGCGAGGAGTTATGACATGCCCACCAAAACGAGAAGCAGAATCAAAGCCATTACGCGATAATGAAATTTTAATGAAACCGTTCGTTAAATGTTCCGCTCGTTAAATGTAAACATACAGTAGCAATGCGCGGTCTACGTATCGTGTTTCGTACATCGACGGTCGTAAAGCTCGATTAACGAGCCAACCGATTCGATATCAATCCGTTCGATACTAGTTAAATTAATAGGCTCTGTAACGTTGCTTAATTGAATCGCAAGGAATGAATGCGTATTTAATGACTCTGTACTGGAGCGACAGACCGTATTCCACGAGAGTGAAGATTTTAAATAATAATCCCTGAGAGCATGTGCCGTTCTTTCTTCGTGCTGATGGCTTTGACAAGTTCTACAGAACGATCGAGCGCGCCCGGTGAACGCGTCGTTGCGTCTAACCGGCGTTACGCTGCCTTGTATGTGCAGACAATTTGCGAGAGCCCGTACGTCTACAAGTAGAGGAGATGCTACACGAGATCTCGTCTCGCCGAAGAATAGAGTAATTTCTACGGTTTGCTCCCTACGACGGATTACGAGAAGAAAGAGGCAAGAGGAGAAAAAGTCTCCGTCTATAATTATAGTTACAAGAGTAAAAGATAGAAAAAGAGAGAGAGAGAGAAAGAGAGAGAGAGAGAGAAATTGGATAGGGATGAGAGTTGGTCGATCGATTTCTTTTCCGATTAATTACACTTCGCTCGCTCGTCAGACTTCGCGATTAAGGATATTAATTAAAAATTCCAGGCCGAATAAATGCGTTACAATGAAACGATCCGCCAACGCTGGCTCGCGCGATCGCGCTCTCTCGCCGTATTTGTTCATCAAAAAATTCTCTATACCGTTCGCGATATATGTCCGTGTTCTACGGTTTCATTGTTCGGTTAGCGAATATTAACGAATCGTCGAGTAACGAAGGGAAATTCAACGGCGTTTTCCCGAGCGAATTCGCCGAAAATACCCGCCATGTATCATTCATGAGGTCGACCAAATCGACGCGCGGCAGATAGGTAGATAGTTTAGTTTTTACATTTAGCTACATTTAGTTATTACATTTAGCCCGCGGCCAAAAAAAGCGGGGAAAAAACAAACGAAAAAAGAAAAAGAGAAAAGGGAGAAATCATGATGAAAAATGTCAATGTCCTGTTGCGCGTCCACGCGACGCGCCTTTAATTTCCGGAGAGAGCAGTCCTGAAGACGCGCATTTAATTTCGCACGCGCAGGAAATAGATACGATGTTTATTTGACCGAGACCAGATCGTTCTCCACCTAGGAAGCGAGCGAGCGAGATCGAAGCGACGTTTATCGCGCCAAGGAGGAAATGAGGTTATTTCGGAACCGTGTAAACGTTCAAATAGAGCGATTAAATATCACACTTTGACGATAGGGTTCGATAAGGGCCGTCGGTGCTCAGGGCTGTGGTATTTTTCGGGAGAATCCATTAAACTGTTAAAGAATACGGAGAAGAAATATAAGCGATAAAAGTGGCGAAGAAAAGCGATTACGAAAGGATTTCACAGCCGTATTTCGTCCAAGGTAGATCCGCGATTGGACCATCGTCACGGAATCAACGCCGTCTTCTTGCGCGTTCTCCAGGCCCAGGAAGAAGCGTACGAACTAAACGCACGTCGCTTTGTATCCGAGCACGACGTCGGAAGTTTTGCTGCAGGATGGACGATCGAAGTGATGCACGGAATTATTCCTCTCTCTGATTATGCTACATTTCACCAGGCTATCCTGTCTATCCACGTTGTTGATGCTGCCGCGCAGATCTCTGCGCGACAACGATTTCCCAAGAGTTTCGATTTTGTCGACGTTACTGACGCTCAATCGTCTGTCCCTTTGCAAGGAATTCCTATTGCCCGGCGACTCCTCGTCCCTCTCCAGGAAGTTGCACACGCTGACGCGTCTCTCTCGTAATAGGGATTTGCTGGGCGGAAACGTTGGTCGTGCCAGCACATCCATTCTGTCGAAGTGACAGATGCTGTTGACGCGATCGCGCTGCAGCGGCCTCGCTAGAACGTCCGTTCGATCGAAGTGACAGATACTCATGCCGCGGTCACGTTGCAACGTCGGCCTCGCCAGGACGTCCATCCGGTCGAAGTGGCAGATGCTCATGCCCCGGTCCCTCTGCAGCGGTCTGGCCAGAACGTCTGTCCTGTCGAAGTGACAGATACTCATGCCGCGTTCGCGCTGCAGAATCGGCCTCGCCAGGACATCCGTACGATCGAACTGATAAACGCTGGATCGGCGCTCGCGCTGCAACAGCCGCGACGTCTCGCCGATGGACCTGAGAGTCCTCAATGTGTCATCATCGCGCTCCTCCTCGTCGTTCTCCGCACACTCCGCGTGCACCAGCGACTGCAGATCGAATGCACTCTTGGTTCGCCTGGGTGTCTCTTGATTGGCTGGCAGCAGCGACGTGCTCGAGCCTACGAACACGCTGTTCTGACGCAGTCTGGCAGCCGGCCCGGCGGCCGAGATGCAGCTCACCTGGTGCACCGGATGCTCCATGCAATGGATGTTGAACTTCGAGTAGCTCCGGTGCTGCGAACAAGGAGAAAGTCCCGGCGAATCCTGAAAATCGGTCTGTTTATCATGCGCGATCTTGAGATACGATTTACGATGGCATAGATACAACGTTATATATATCCGCGAATATATATATATATATATATATAGCGAGTTATAATAAATATTATATTAAAATTTATCGACAGTCCGATAAATGTACAACGCCACGCAAAGCTGAAATCATTTTATCGATTTCATACGATACAGCTGAAAATACAATATATAATACAGCTATAATACCGAGATATAACAGTCATTGAATACGATCACTAATGACTATTTGGATGGTTGAGAAAATTAATGATGCAGAGATAGATGTCCTCGATAATCAAGTATGCTATTGACATTAAGCGGCTAAGTGCCATAAGTACGCGACATGTAATTATATGTACATTGAACGAATTAGATTCATTAAACTTATCCCTTTACTGTTTTGTAAGCAATAAAAATTATGATTTTTTTTTTTTTAATGGAATTTTAACACAGCTCCTCTCAAATAATCAAATATGTATGTGTATAGATCATTTGAGAGGAGCGTGTTTTGTTTAAAAAAATCATAGTTTTTTAAATTTAATAAGAGACTTAAACTAGAGAGAAAAATTATTTGCGTAATTTTGTTATTTTTTATAATATCTCTGGAGAAATTTTATTTTATTCTGACAAGTTGTTTCCTCGCGTATAATAGATTTTTTTTAATGTCATCGTCTGAAATTTATGCAGGTTCATACGGTGACAACTTTTTTTACAAAATATTTGACAGCACGATTTTTTAACTTTTTTAAAAGCATCAAAACAATATTTACTCTCATAGCAGTCAAAACGAACAAAAACAACTTGTCAGAATAAAATAAAATGTTTCCGATGATTGATATTACAAAGATGAACAAAATCATACAAATAATTTTTTTCCCCATTGTTATCTATATATTCATTCATTCGCAAAACATTTTAAACATCCATCATATATATATATATATATATATATATATATATATATATCCGTAGTCAATAAATGTTGAGCAAGCACAAGGGTGTTCCCATAGGAACATTTAGATCGGGGATGAATAACGGGGTACGTGACTGTGGCTGTCGGTGGAAATGTGTCGGGCGAATGTGACCTGATATACGAAGGCGCGTGTGTATGTCAGACAACGTTGACATGATTTTCTAGTAGACGATGGCGGTTTAATGGCCGTGACAGTATTGTTGTGATAACGAGAGGAATTTGTTTTATAAAAGCCTCGCGGCCGGGATAATACTCCGTTCCTCCGTAAATGAAGTTTCCCAACGCGATCGAAGTTTCTTCGTGCAAAGCCAAAATCGGATTATAAACGCCATTCTGTTGAATTCTATTATAACCGGGGGAGCGAGATTGCGTTGCAAGATTTCCTCGCGAGACATTTTGTAAATAGGGCATTTTAAGAATACGATGATACCGCGCCATCGATAGCTCGCTAAATTATGTAATTGAAAAGTTGCAATGGGAAACGTTCGTATCCGACACACGCGCCCGCGCCGCTCGCATTCGCGCGATTTTCATAGCAACCCGCGGGTATACGTTATCCTAGACGCCGAGCGTAAGTTGCTATCGCGTTGAATTTTATAAGACGCGGCGGGCGCTGCATCTTGCGAGATTACGGGTGTCGCGAGTCCGCTGAAAGGGCAAGGATGACGCTGCATTTACATGTATTATGCAAAAGTGGAGAGCGCGTACTACACTACGGTGCTGCACTCAATTTACGGTCCCTCGCGATCCTCTGCCACGAGTGATTCAACGCGGAGCGTATTAGATAAACAAAATCAAGTTTGCCGATAAAACGTTATAGCGCGAGTAAACGGAGGGAAGTAGACGGCAAGACGGGATTTTTCGCGCAATTTTAAGCAGCGGAAGGGCTACAATTTTTTTTTTTTCGATATAACGTCGTTCGTATCTGTAGCGAAACGAGAGAGATTGCAAAATTAATTACTCAACTCCTGAATTATACGATTGGAGATGTTTGGAATGAATTCCCACGATCCTAATTATCGGAGAATGTTCGACATTCGAGCGTATACGGGATGTCCGATAGCAATTAAAGTGCCCCGAGAACACATCAGAAAACGCTAAATCTTTGCTATATCTTCGACGATTCTCGGATAGACCGTTAACTTTACGCATCATTAACTTTATTATTTTCGATCATGTTGCTACTTATAGAATCGATGAACAAGCAAATAGAATGATGATTACAGAATTATTGCGTGGCACTTATCGCAGCATGACCAAACAAAATTATCATTTTACGCACTTCGATTATTTCATGTTAACAATATATTTCATCATTCACTTTAGCAGATATCGTACCGCTACAGCTACTTGATGGGAAAATATTTTAGCAAAATTAATTCGTTCGTACGATCGAAAGTCGCCGCAAGCTCCTTTCGACGCGGTTTATTTCCCGCAGCTTCCTCATCAATCATGAAAATTGCACGAGACAGCGATATCGGTTAATGCGGCTGCATCGGATTACGGATCTGGGAACGCATATACACACATCGAAAACAAGATGGATAATATCTCCCTAAACAAAAGTGCGTGTAATATACAGCACTACATTGCTTCAAGGCTTTGATGGTATGATATAACAGCGCGAAGCGCGTACTCGCGTATTCAGAATGACAAATTGCAGGTTTCATTCGCAGACCTGTGCACTTCGGCATACCGCTTCATTATACAGATGTTGTCGTGAATATTGCATGTAATATCATACCATTATTCACAAACATTAACATAATTGTCGTTATATCTCATACAGATGAGAGAAATAATGGATTTAATGTTAGAATCCAGAGAAACCTTAAGGTACATTTAATAGCACATTAATTCATTATACAAATACAACGTATTTTTGCGGCTTCACGAGTCACGTGGAAATGTAAATTATCACATAATTCGTAATAATTCAAAGATTAATGGATAGAGTAACTCCGGTATTTACGCCGCGCGAGAATTTACGTCGCGGAAGTCAGGAAAAAAATAGAAGAAGGAAGGAAGAGTAATTTGTAATTTGCGATCATTTCGTTATGTTTTTATGTTATAGTAGTATCATATTGTAATTTCAATTTTTTATAGTTAATATTAACAAAATCACTGTTGAATCGATTTGTCAACGTAGTAAATAGCAATCATGTATTACAACCTATATAAAATGATTGTTATAAGGCGTAAAAAGCTTAGTGGTCATATTTCGTGATATATAAGTATGTAAAGATAATAAAGAATGGAGTGTAACAAAATACTTAACTCTTATATTCTTTTTTCAACTTAATATCTTGTATATCCCACCTGTTTGGGCTATATGACATTTTTAGTGTGCGGAATTTTCTCCGCAGTACAGACTCTGTGAGTAAAAAAGTATAATAAGAAATGTTTATGTTCAAAATCTTATTCTGTGTTAATAAAGAAATATTAATGTAATAAATATTAATATTAATTAATAAATAAATACAAGATTGTTATTATGTGTGTGTGTGTGTGTGTGTGTGTGTGTGTGTGTGTGTGAGCGCGCACTGTATTATTCTTATTAACTTTGTCTCATTCTTATTGATAAGTCAATATGTTTAATTTATCAATAAAAATGATAAATCAATGACGTATATATATTTATCATTCTTATCTTTATATGTATTTAATAAAACTTTGTAAACATATATTTTATAAATTATTGTGTCATTTTACATCTTATTTATAAACATTATTTGTAAATTTTTTATGATCAGTATATCTCATCGACTCCTATATATACAACAAAAATGCAAAGATTCTTGAAAGATTTTTTTTTATATCAAAAATAAATATTTCGTATTTTTAATTTTTTTATAGTAGTAGACAGTACAACATTTTTATTATAGTATAATTTATTGAAATCTTAAACATATTAAATAATACTTGGTGAATTAAGTTTTCGATAAACATATATATCAAAATTACCCTATACATGAATATGTAGATCCAAATCCCTAAATTTATAGATATATTCTGAAGTCTACTTGATCAATAGAAAGATATTCGTTTGCACAGGGTTGGAATATGCATGCTGCCAGCAGCGTTAATATGCCATACTGTGTACACGCGACACAAACTTCCCTCTATAGGCTCTAAAGTCTCTAACCGCAGATTGTAATCCCTTGGAAGCTCACCAAATACTCACTCGAACAATTTAGAGAACAATAGTAAATCCATTCGCACCCGATATTACAAATGGACGATTGACTCTCCCTTCAGGATGTTAAATCGAATATACGAAAGATCCTCGCGGGACTCTCTTCGAGCAAGTATCCGAATTCCACAGTAAACTACACTTCAGTAACTCGTCCTGAAAACGACGATCCGACATTCGACGATTCAAGTACTTCTTGTAACTACGTCGGAACGAAGTCCTACTAATCGAGGACATTCAGAATGATGGTTTGCGAGCCAGGATCGTTAAATAGAGTTACGCGAAGTATCTTGAGAGAAGTTTTCATTTTGTTTCATTAAAAACCAATCGGTCCGCTGTGCGTCATCGAACGTCAACGAACGCTGTTACTGCCTTTAATTTTTTCTTTACGTCACGTCAGAGATACAAGTTAATTTACACCATTAATTAATACTCGTTAAGCTCGTTGTTAGCAGTACTTTAAATTATACAATCAGACTTTGCTTACTGTCCGTCGTTTTTTCATGTCGTTGCGACATTAATATTTTGATTCAACCGTGCGCATTCACAAATTAAAAACAGCTTTGAGTCAACTTTCCTCGGATTTACATAGATCGTGACAAGCAATTTTTTAAGATACACGATTTGTCCGATTCGATAGAATCGAGGTCGGCATGTCTCTGACATGGTAAACGCCAATGCAATCGAACGTTTCCGCGATTGAATTACCACGGACGTAGAAATACATATTGGCGAACGGTGATTCCCATCTAAAAGTAATTGCTTGAAGCTCACGGACGCGGAACGTACGTCCATATAACGTCTCGTGCACATGCATTTTCCTATCCACACATGTAGAAACAAAAATCTTCTGCTATAACAAAAACATTTAATATACCTTTTATATTATGTTCCAACAAAACTCGGAATTATTTTGCCGCTTTTATACGCCAGTGCGATTAATTGACGCGATAAAAAAAAATAAAATGTCAATATCGGAAAGCAAAATTTTACGTGGGATAAATGGTTAGATAGCTATAGCAAGTTCGTAAAAAACTCAGCAACGAGATGATCGGGTTTCTATGAATTCTGTTGTTGAGCACCCATTTCGAACGTTTCCCATTCACGTCGTGATTTGTATTCCTTTGTACCGGTAAATCCCATTATCGATATGTGCGATTGACATCACGAAATATTCGGCACATCCGATAAAGGTCGATTCCAGTCGCAATGCGTTATTCGCGCGAAAAATTTTTTTTACTAAGCCGTAGCCGTGAATGATAAAACGCACACATCGGCAACGATACCGCAAAAAAAATTTGTCACACAAGTAGGGTACATTTATATTCATTATCTAAAAATCTCTCTTTAAATCTGAAATTACAAGTTTAATTCTATTATAAATGAAAGCTGATCCGCCCGGCGAATTCTCTCGCTTCAGTCTAGATTTTATTTATGCGATTTTATTACAAATAAAGTAAATATTTTATCAGATATAATAAATATATTTTATCAAATAATAAATATCTGATAAAATATACCTGATAAGATAATATATTTTATCAGATAAAATACAACATACATATCGTGCATATTTTTCTTTCAAAATCAGGTTTAGAAATCAAAGCGTAATCGAGATAATCTGATCTGGAATTTATATACTACCCAAACGTGGATATCCATTAAGCTATAACGCGAAGCGTTATGAAGATCAAGCAATCCCAAGGCATTTTGATATAATAAATTTTAAATTGCTTCATGTTCGCGCGTATTTCTCTCTTGTATAATGAAATCATGAAGTATACATGGTCATCTGGAACGATCACGGAACATATATTATCCGCGTCCGACGATGAGAAACGTCCGTTCCGGCAGGGAACCATTCGAGAGTCAGTTTCTAACAAACACGCAGCGATAAATCGTCTCGTTTATTTTGCATTCTTCGTAAATGATAAATAAGCCGACATAAAGGCTTTTGGCAGTTTAATAGGTACTACAAGATTTATAGGAACTCTGCAAGCGCGCGTTTGAAATATGAAATGAATGGCGATATCGACGGTTTGAACTGGATATCAACTCTCTCGACTTAGGGACGCCGATCGAGCAAAAAAATTTTTTGGCACCGAACAAAGCTAACATCATTGAAGGGAGTAAAAGATAAGATTTTAAAATTAACACGTTCCCGCCGAGACGTTTATTTGACATAATTCCGAAGAGGCGGATGGACCCATGTCTTTCATTTCCCAAATGACGATTATGTTTTTGGAAGATTTAGTATTTTTTAGCGATGAAAACATTAGAAACACAAGAAAAACCATTTGTGATTTGTATCATGACGACCCATGGTGAATCATGGCGACCTACTGGTGGATCGCCCCGGCGGGAACGTTAATATCAATTTCTTTAAGTGCTTTATTTCATTTTGAGAAGAGACATTGTATGCTTAATTATTTTTAAGCTACGACGAGTATACGGCACATTTTGCACGCTGTACATTTCTCTTTATTTCAAATAAATTTTTTCTTTGTATGTTTTCTTTTTTATGTGTTAAACTATTCTAAAATGTGTTAAAATACGAACATGTTTTTTTGTCTCACCTAAATTTTACTTTAATAGCAAATGCAAATTTTTTACATGATGAGTATACTCGACATAAACATCGAAAGAGTTAAATTCATTTTTTTTAAACCTTAATTAATATTTTTTTAATTTACTTATAATTGATATTTCTTTATTTATATATCGCTTTTGCGCGACATAGAATTACACGTAGAATTACATTACTGACTCGATTCCTAAAAATAGCACAATCTGAAGCTGAAGCTGAATTATAAGGGTGAAAAGGCGAATTTATGATCGTATACATAGAATCCATGTGAAAGCAACAAGGCTTATGTCTACGTGACCCGCGTGGCGTACGAAAAATACGTTATTTCTCGTGTAGACTCGCGTGTCAGTAACGTGACGTCCAAGTTATTGCTTATATGTCATAATATACGAGACATTTTATACGCGTGTATTTATTAAGTTGTACTCAACTTCATTGAGCAAAAGATATTTCGCGCTTAACAAATGGAATGAAGCCTACGATATTGTTCTAAAGCAAACGTTATTAAAAGCTCGGTATTTACTTTTCCTTTAATTAACAATACTTTTAGAACACATAGAATATGGTTTAACCATCTATACATCCTGGATGGTTTATGGCGGTTATTATGCCGATCTCACGAGTTTACGAATCTCCTTTAACGACGGTTTAACATACCGAGTCTGCCTTCCAACGGTATGCTCTAGCGCCATAACGCTCGCCGTTATTTTGGTAATTAAATGGAAAATAATCAGAATCTCGGCGCCGCTACATGAATATATCGGGAAATTTAATTTCCATCCCGCTACCTACAGTATTTGCGTTCCACAGAATGCATTACCTAATTCACGTGTCACGAAGAAACTTCATAAATTATTTAATTTAATTAAATACAAACGATAGCGATACCTTGCACAGAATTATATTAAATTCATAAGGTTAATGGAAAATATCGGATCAACCGTAATTATAATCAGAAAATTTTTTAAAGCAAATTCAATTTCGTCAATTAATAGCTTTTAAATTCTACCGAGCAGCGCAATTAATGCCTTAAATAATTAGAATCCAAATTGTTAGTAAAAACCGTAATTTACTCTTATCCGTCAATCGCAAGCTATCGTTAACATCCCTAGATAACATCCCTACATAACTCGGCATCATATAGAATATAGTCTGACATACAGGAAACTGTATACGCCACACATTTACTCAGATTATGTGCATTATGCTAATCCGAGAGTGCAATTCCAACAACTGTATAGACTGTTCTGTATACTATCCGCTATCTAGGCGGGATAAGAGAGTTCACACGGAGAGGAGAGCGAGGCACAAATGTACTTACCTGGAGTGGATTCGGGTCGATAATAGTGCAGCTTTGTCTGTGTTGTTGCTGAAATTTCGGCTGGTACGGCTCGAGCATGCGGATCTTGCCCCATCGATTGAAAAACAGAGCGATGGCAGCCACCCACAGGACCAGGACAAGAACGACGATCAGGACCTCCTCGGCTCGCACCACTACCGCGCCCGTTCCTGCAATCCCTAATTAAATCCACTTTCTTATGACGAAGTCAAAAACGAGTACAAAAACTATGCAACTGAAGAACGAAGGACGTTATACAAGTTTGTGTTGAAAGATTACTGTTTGAAGAATATACAACGTGAATATTTCTCTATTACATAATACAGATTAGTATTAAGATAAAGTTAAACCAACGATCGTGTGACCTAATTTCTCGTGTGCGTCCTTTGATCTACGAGTTAATTACGCAAACGAGTTAACTTCGTGTCTGGTTAACTACAAGAGAAAAAATAAACTCAGGAAATATCGCTCAAGGGTACAATTCGATATTCAGTCATATGTAAACCTTTGTTGGCGGTCGTACAGTACAGTCTAACGATGTTTCATAGAACGTTCGTATGGCAAACGATCGAACTGATAAATTGATATTCGTCCTATGCAAGTCGAATCGAGTCCGAAGAGAGAATTTCACCTCGCGGTCTGTCATGTAGAAAATCAGAAGGAGAAAAAGAACTAGACAGATTCCACTATGCAATGCTCGCATACTCGTTCTTGGCATCCGTACTATATGTAGAATATATGTAGTTTGAGACGACATTCTATACGTAATTTATATCTGCTTGAAATCTCCCTTTTTGTGTCTCCCCAAGCGAACAAAATTTTTTATACATTTTCGAACTTGCGTATTTAGGAAATTGAAATTTAATTAAACCTTTGAAGCATGGTGTGACATATATGTTACATATATGTTTTAAAAATGAAAACGATAATAAATAAATTTTTGAAAAATATTTTTTGTACTCCGATTTCTTTGTAATATACTTAGTATTTTAAGTCGCTGAATCCGATTCTAAAAATTTCAAATGATTTACTCAGAATGGCTCAAAGACAAATTTTTTATTTGTGTAATATGTACTATTGCAAAAAATGTTCTGTATATATACAAGATATATTAGGGAATAATGCCACTCTAGAATATTCAAAAAATCGAAAAAATTTTTTTAGCTTAAATTATACCTAAAAATCTTAAGAATAAGGTTTGATGAGTTTCATGGAGAAGAAAAATTTTTAAATGCTTATTCTGGTTAATATACGTAGCTGCGCGTAGAGCACTTGAAGCCTCTTCTGAGCCTTTGTGCGCTATTGTCATGACCCGCATACTTGGAATAATGAAGGGATGAATTTATCTACGAATTCTAAGGAACTCTAGGCTTCTTTAATTTAGAAGGCCAGTTGTATGGCGCAGGCATCGCAGATTGTAAATCAAAGTTTTCTATGGAAAAATGATAAGTAAAACTTTAAACGCGTTTTTCTCGAAACTGCATTTTTCAAATCGAGCGGTAACATAATTCCGAGAAATCTTTATCGATTCATTTGACATTTTGACAGTTTTAAAATTATATTTTCTACAGAACTATGTACGAATTTCTCGTTTTTTGAGAATTTTTTTTACAAACGATTTTCTACGTAATTTTTTATTGAAAAATGGAAAAATGACTTTTTTCCAACAAGCATAAATTTCACGAAATTTTTTTTATTTTTTTTCCGTACGCACTTCACTAGTGAATCATATATAGAATTCAAACTTTTCGCCCCTCTGTTCCAGATTGAAAATTGGACGAGATATTTTACTGCCTGTGTACCACTATTCATAAAGAGGGCTCCTCTTTGTTGGGCTCTAGCACCACCATTTTGCAACAAAAAAATATGAAAAAATGTTTCAATTGCTACTTAAAACATGTATAATGAGAGTCTTGAAATGAATTTTGTGTTGGATTTACTGTGCGCATAAAAAAAATTATCAAAATTATGCCTTTCTTTCAGCCGCTAGAGTGAAACATTACCTCTTAAAACTTGATATGTAAAGGTTTTGGCATTGCTGATTTTGAAAAAACCAAAAATTAATTAAAATTGTGGACTCAAAATGCTCAAATATGAATTTGTACTCGAATTTCCATGAAAACTTATATTCAGTAGTTCGTGATTAATTTTAAATCTGAGTAAAAGAATACGAAAATTTTATTTTAATTGCAAAAACTAGAAAATTATAAATTTTCTTGAAAACCATTTAGGAGAATTTTAAGAATTTATTTGCTTGCGTATCAATATGCCTAAAAGATCGTTACCAGTAATCTACAAGAGAGTTCGATTTCAAGTAACTGGGTCCGTTTTTGCATTTTCAGTGCGCCATGGATTCATCATTTTTAATTTTGAAAATTTTCAAAATCTGATTGCATATTCGCAATCAGCGACCGTAAAAACCTCTTGTATAAGTCTCAAGTTTCAAAAAAATTTATACGCAAGGAAAAATGTAAAGGTTAAAGTAACTGCGAAAACACAACAAATTACAAAGTTTACGATACTTCTTTTCCCCGTAGCATGTCAGATTGCATAGCAGGTGGTTTACCGCAAATTTCATCACAAGTACGCCAAATTTATGTGAAATTTTACTTTTCATGTTTTCATTTCTGGAGAAAAATTACGCGATCGATCTTCTGTTACCAACAACTTCCCATAAAATCTCTAAAAATGTCGTCAAATATAAACGTATCTGCTTGCTTCACGTAAAACTAAAATGAAAAGCGGCCGTGAAACGCGCCTAAATTGTATCGAATTAATGAAAGTCCAATGCTGTTAGTGAACATCCGGGTATTGGAAAATTTGCTCCTTTTGAACGTTTTGCAATAATCAATTATTTAGCGTATTACATCTACGTTCACCATGGAACCGTCACTTCGTCGCGTTTGTGGAGATACTATGGGATGTGAAATGATCCTCTCTGAGTAATATTTGATTGATGAAGGTAAAATTGAATCGAGGTGCGGAGCGAAAGCTCGAAAGGTAGACATTGGAAAACGCAATTACACTACGGATCATTTCTTATCGTTTGTCACGACATAAACAGAAAGGAGTTGCGTCAAAAATTCATACAAAATACGAACGATATATAAAACACCGGACCACTCCCTCGGGAATTTTCCAAATTGAAACATCATTCGTGATCAATGTTTCAAAGATCTCATCAAACTTTTAGCCGCTGTTTTCCAGTTGTTTCCTTTGTAGTATGTCTCTTCTCTTTTGTTCGGGATAGCGATACCAATAAGATTAAAACTCGTGCGAAAATTTCATTAAATTCAAAGAGAGCCATCATGCGGCAAATACAACTTCTCTCGTGGATATTTCCTCAAAAATAAGCTTATTTTTCCAGCAATAAGTAACATGAAAGAAGAATTAAGAAGGCTTCGGAAACTGCCATCAATTCTTATTATATTCTTTAAGGGAGAAGAAAGAAGAAAGACAAGGTTGAAAAGAACCTTTTATTCTGCTTAACAAGACTGGGCAGAGAAATATTGTGAAACATGATTAGAAATATACAAAGGTTACTTCCTCCCTCGGGGTTATACGAAATTATTAGACTCACCGTTGTTGGGAAAGGTCGAATTGAGCTCGGTAGTGGCTTCCAATTCCGATGACATGGAACCGACGATGACAGCGTCTGGTGCTTCCTCAAGCACTACCTCAATCTTTGTCACGTCACCTGTAAACGAATGTCCAAAAGTTTTAACTCGTCTTAGTTTTAATTCGTCTATCGGAATCTCATGTCATTAAATATTAGAACAGTAATTACAACAGTAATTTTAGTTAAATTTTTATCATCTTTTTATCATGCCTTTCCCTTCGTATACATAATATATAATGTGAACATACCGCTTCCATCGGCGTCGCGACGTTTGCTCGGCGAGATCGTAGCATGGCGATGTCTTTTAGGTCGATCGCTTCCCTCCACAATGAGATATTCTCTGCTGTGACGGCCTGTAATTTAAAATATAAGTTTTTTTATGAAAAATGTTACATTATAATTAAAATTAGACTAAAATTAAAATTAAATTAAATTAAAATTAAAATAAATTTCTTATTAGTTTGATTTAAAAAATCAACTTCTCAATGTAAACCAATATAAAACAATGTATAAATTGTATCAGAATTCATGTTAGATATCTTTTTGTAATTTTGTGCTACGTAATACAAAAAGCATTTAAAGAATCAGAAATACGTATATAAAATATATATTAAAGTATATGCATTAAAATATACATTAAAAATTATAGATATTATTTATTAATTATTATTTATAGATTATTATTCATTAAATATACATTTTAAAAAATTATAAATATAATTATATCCCAAAATCTTCCCAAGATTCTAATTCTATCCTGAAGTCTCTCCCTGAAGTGACGCGAATTATAAATTGTCTAAAAAGAGCTTAACACCAGATTTATTTAGCAGTCGTCTTCGAGAAACATTCGTAAAAAAAAATAAAGGTACGCTGTAATAAAAGATTCTCTCAGACTTATCTAAATTTGCTATTTGAATGGATTTACATGAAAAATGTCGCATTGCGTTTGTGAGGCAAAAGTGAGGACATGTGCATGTCGTAGACTGCAGAAAAAAGAGAACGCCAGTAGTGCTGAAAATGCCTCTCCGTTCGCGCATCGCTCGCCCTCATGCATTATTCAGAGACCGCGCTCAACTACGTTTGATATATCGGTTACGTATCTCTGGTTCGCGTTTTCATCGCGAGCGAGAAAGACTTCGTCGTGACAATGCAACGGCAACATTCGTTTGCACTTATGTCTATTGCATGAACAGTTTCGACAGTTTGATACAACGTCTGTATCAATCTTTCCTTCCGACATGGAAGAATCTTCCCGTGAAAGATTTAAAATCCACTTCGCCTTCTTACTTATCTTTTCCTCCCAGTATAAATCACGCATCCGAACTTATTAGACCCCCAACTAACGCGCGATCAAACGCGATTAAGAGATCATCGATCGCATACGCTCGTCGTTTTCCTCGACCCTGAAATTATCGCGCCGATCACGCGTGAGTTTCGCGAATAATTTTCAAGCGTACACCTTTAATAATGAAAAAGCGAATCTATCGACCGCTACTGCATCTCCGTAAATAATGTACGCGACTAATATAACTCGCGTACTATGCTACGTCTATTAAGGGAATTGCCGTAAGGGAAAGGACTTCGGGACGATCAGCGGGGATTAAAACGTTGCAGTCGCCGTACTGCGTCGTATCACGAATTATGATTGCTGAAATAAGTTTGTCGATGGAGTTGAAGAAATTGCCCCCGACTTCTTGGCGCAATTTTACACGGGAGGGGACCTCGCGACGACGGCCACTTACTTGCCAAGAGAAAAAAATCTTCGACAAATCCTGAAGTCTCATGTTTCAAAGTGGGGAGTTCTGCTAAAAGCCCGGTGGACGGGAATGGACAGGGGTGAAAAAGTTGTGTCGATGAATGCCAGGATTGCCAGGGTGCGCGTAAAGAGCACGCGAGTAATTATGCGTCTGGGATTCTCTCCCTTCGTCTCTCTCCCTCTCTCTCTCTCTCTCTCTCTCTCTCTCTCTCTCTCTCTCTCTCGTGTTTTATTCTCCCGCAGGCGACGGCGGCACCAGTGGAAGGAGAGGAGTAATCGCAACGCTTAAACGAAGCGCGAGATTTAATGGAGCCGNGTCGATGAATGCCAGGATTGCCAGGGTGCGCGTAAAGAGCACGCGAGTAATTATGCGTCTGGGATTCTCTCCCTTCGTCTCTCTCCCTCTCTCTCGCTTTCTCGCTCTCTCTCATTCTCTGTCACTTTCTCGTGTTTTATTCTCCCGCAGGCGACGGCGGCACCAGTGGAAGGAGAGGAGTAATCGCAACGCTTAAACGAAGCGCGAGATTTAATGGAGCCGCAAAGTAGCGACGTTGCCTTTTTTGTTTTCTTCGTAAAAAAATCAAACAACCTTGAAGTGATAAAGTACATGCGCAATAAAAAAAATTAGGAAATCAACGATATGTTTAATCATATCTCTACGCGTAAAATTCTGTTGATACATGCTATTTTATCCCTGTAACGTCATTTCCAGGCTACAGGCTTATGACGTAATTTTCGTACGCCTACTCGAATGTTACTTCTATTGATTGAAAATAAGCCGGCGGCTATTAGATAAATTTATTATGTGCTGAAACTGCTTCGATTATGTAAAGTCGGCCGACATGACGTGAATCGGTTACATAATAAGCAATATTCTCAAAAAGTAACGTATAAACGAGGATGTATAACGATGACTCACTTTGTTTCAGAACAAAGCTGTCTTTAAATCAAACAATTAAAGAAAAGGTCAATATGATCGTGGCTAGATCTTAGCTGTCTTTGTTATTCTCTAAGCAATACGTTGACTAATTAATATGTAATTAATTAATCATAAAATGAACGTTGCTATTGTCCGCATAAAAATGTTTATAAAAATAGCTAATTAGAAATTTTTATTGTTACGAAATTAATTTAATGTGTTACGTATTAAACTTTTGTCTGTTTTGTTAAGGTAATAATGTTACCTCAAATTTTTTTAAAAGGTATGTATATACAAATAATTATCTCGAAGAATTCTCATTTCATTATTGTTGTAGCTTTTATCAGCACAAAGAGCACTGCACATTAGAATGCTTCAGAAAGCTAGAATCATAGAATGCGAAATGCAGGAATGCAGAAATCTTGCAGAACCAAAAGGAAGCCAGGGTATTTGTTCTATTTCATGAAAAATAAAACATAAGTTTTATTCTCTCTTTATTTAAAAATAAAAATAATTTTTTTATTGACATTAAACGAGAGAATGCAAATTTTCTCGAGAAAATTTAGATCTTAAATTTAGTCGAAGCTGGAAAATATATTAAAAGTTAATATATTAAAAATTAATATATTAAAAATTTAATATATTAGAATAGTTAATATATTAAAAAATCGTTATAAGAAAACAAAAATATTTTATGAAACTTACATTCATTCATTCGTGTTATCTTTTAGCAATTATAACTATCGCTACGTATATATATATATACATAAAACAGTTCTATACAGAAATAACGATAGTATTTATAATAAATACTTTTGTGTTTTAATATAAAATATAAAATACATTTCTTAACATGTTAAAGTATATATAAAAATATACTATTTATTTAATATATTAGTTAAATAATTAATTAAAATATATTCGTTAATTTAAACACTGTCGCTAATTTTACATAAAATTGTCATATTTTAATATATTGATTAGAGAAAGACCCACACGTTAAAGCTTTCTTCTTTTCTAAATAAGCATTATTTTTTACATTTATAACAATTTATCAACTTCGTCACGACAATCCTGAAAAATTACGACTTTCATCTCTCAGATATTTTCTCACGTATGAAAAAAGGCTGAAAAGCGCAACCACGATCACTAGAACTGAGATTCTACGCACCGGCTGCAAGCAAGATCCTTAGCTGCTGCAATGGGACACGCGCAATAAAGCATTACACGCAATAAAGTACCGTATAAAACCAGCGTGATAGCTGCTGCTATCCCTTAATCAGGGTTCTTTTCTCAAGAAACGAATGCTTTATTTCAAGGAAAGGACATATAGGCCCGTTAAACAATAGGGCTTGGAAAGAACTGTATGACAGTTTTATACAACGTTATTGTCAATTTCCTTCCATCTGAAAGTCCACTGAACATGGTTGATCTCGTTAAAGAAAAAATAATAAGGATTCTCGGAGTAAAGGTTCAAAATGGTTCTCAAAATATATTTTTTCAGACGTTATATTACAAAAGTATTCTACAAAAGTATATTTCTATTTTCTTCATTATAAATAAAATTAAAACTAAATTAAAAATGACATTTAATATCTTTA
>JANQDE010000013.1:1893472-1951578 GCA_037157785.1 Cephalotes varians
ATATATATATATATATATATATAAAATTTCTATTCTGGTTTTGCTTATTATAAATTTAAGATGAATAAGAGATTGATGTTAAAAGAACATTTCCTTCATGTTGTAATTAAAGTAAAATTAAAGTAAAACATACAAGTAATAATAGTTATTTCAGTTAAATAATGTTGAAAGAGAATTATATGTTACATGCAAAACTAAAACTGCGGTTTCACGCCGAGCAAAACGAAATTACTTTGAGTTTTCCAACAATAATGTAATATGATATAAAATTATTATTTCAAGCATAACGAAGCTGTACAATGCGTTTTATTATGATTATTCACTTTTTTGTGATAATTTGTTGAATAACGAACAATTACGTATCAATTCTTTTGTAAATTTTGCTCTCTCAATAGAAATATAAAATACAATAAAGATATAAAAAATGAAAAAATATATAGAATATATGGAATATATAGTAGATATTTAGAAGATAGTGAAAATAATTTTCAAGAGCATCAGATATATTTGTGAGGAAAATTCTGTTCAACAAAAAGAGGAGCTTTAAAAACGTTGGAGACACCGAGGCTCGTTAGCACAAGAGATAAATTGGCATTGCATTCCGTTTATGTATTTATAACGAAAGAAACAATGAAGACATTACCGCAAAATATCTCTTTTATAACATAAGTACTTTTCCTTAAGTTTTATTTAAATCAAACAAGTATTACAATAAAACAAAAGGAAAATCTGATTTAAAAAAAGACAAGTAATTTTCGAGTGTTTCATAATTTCATATTAATGTTCTTTAGTTTGAGAGAGTAAATCGAACTGACACATCATTAGTTAAAAGGAAAGTTTCTGTTATAATATATTATTTCGAGTAATAACAGTAATAACAGTAATAACAGTAATTTGTTACAATAAAATGATTGAAAGCAACTATATGTAGGGATGAGTATGACTCGGCAAGCTTAGCTTGACCGCGCGCGTGAGAAATATATGAACATTCAATTACAATGTAACTTTAACAAAATGCTTATATTTAATATTTCTATATTGAAGCAAGCTACATTTAAAATTTTTTGTTTTTTTGTAACAGCATTTTGCTATTTAATTATTGCAAAATGATATTAAAAGATACAATCTTTAAGAGAGGTACATCTATTTTCTATTACGTTTTCATTAATTTAATATAAAATTTGTCATATAAAGGCAATTATGAGATGCATCAACTTACCCCCCATCCCTCACTATTGGAGTAAGCTTATAATGCATGTTCGTATTTTACTTATTACAAAGAAACTATATAGTATACAGAATCGTCCCTGGCATAAAAATGTAGAGAAAGATTCTTTCTATCATATTAGAGTACAGTTATATAATAATTACTTAATAATAGTTACATAATAATTAGTTTAAAAAGTAGTTATTATAACAGTTATTATAATAATTACACAATAGTTAGTTTAAAAAGTTGAATGCCGAAATTATGAAAACTGTGGCCCGGTCTCTCCTCTACGATTACATTTCCTCAAATATCTATGTAAGTATGTTACAACAAGCCATTTTACAACAATACTTATTTATTAAGTTGTTGTAAAATAAAAGGTTTTTTCCGAGACTGCAAGTGCATCTATAATTATAAATCTATCACGTATGTATTTTTACAATACAATAATATGTATGTATGATATCCGACGTCATATGAAATCCACGTGATTACATTCAATACGCCTGCATTCTTCGGTAACAATGCTCAGGGCGGAACATACCTACGCTCAAAAAACAATGGATGTCATTCTTCAATTCAGATGCTACTGAAAACTCATTATCCGTGTTTTATCCACATTTTAAAAGTTTTCGATGGTATTTTAGGCGCACTATAGAGCAATCATTGATTGAAACTCGAATAAAAGCTCCTATCTGTTTTCAGTTTTGACATCATCCGAAATATCGTTGAACAAATTCTAATCAAATTTATCAAGTTTAGTTAATAATTTAATTTTATAGTTCTTTTAGTTTTATATGCAAATTTTATATCATATTTCATATGCGAATTTTATGTGATGCTGGTTTTTCTCCGAGAAATATGATAGACCTTCATATTCTCTCATTGTCAGATAAAAATCTCAAGGAGAATGTGCGTTGAACCATATTCCAATTATGTTACCATTATATCTACCATTGCATCGGTTTATTTACGGAACAGAATGGAAAGAGATAGATAGCGGGTGGTTAGAGAAGCTACGTCCTTTTTTTCAATTTCAAGATGAAAGCCACGCAGGAAATGGCTATTCCGAGTGGCCGCGAAGCAAAGGAAAAAGTTCGCCAGGAGACATTTAGATGAAACGATGCTTACGATACGTACACATAATTCTTCCCCTATCGTTTGGCTGGTCAACGGAAAACACGCGAAACTAAGATCGAGATTGCAATCCTTCGATAGAAGTGTCTCTTCGCATAGTCTTTCATATCTCGTAACACGTTTTCACGCGAGAATAATTTCATCTCAAACTATTCCAATTCGATTTACTAACAAAATATCACCAAAGACATTACGTTGTTGAGAGATAGATTTTTCTCTTCTTCTATCTAATCTGAGATAATTGTATTTCTTAACTATACATTATTGTCAAAAGAATATATAAAAGAATATACAGAAGAAGTTTTCGAGAATGCACGTATTGTTTGTAAAGAAAATATTATTTAACAGAAGAAAGTAAATTTCAACAATATTGCCGCATATCGTGACAATATTGTAAAAAACAATTGATAACATTGTTAAAAAAGTTTCATGCTTTTAAAAAAGAATAAGTGACCGACTTTCGAAGTAAGAAAAACTACAACGGAAGAAATCTTACACGTCTATGTATTGTTACATTACTCTCTAATATATATATATATATATATATATATATATATATATATGATTTCTCGGTCTTTACATGAAAATGGCTGAATTGAAATTCCGTCGCCTTGAAGGAAACATCAATATTTGCATCAACTCTATTCTCGCTTTTCAAACTTGCGATCCTACAGTGGCCCGACGAGTTTACTGACATTTTCTGTAACATTTTGATTGCAGAATGTTTTGCTTTCTCTTACAGTTCTGTATATCTCTCGTTTGCATTTGAGCCATATGCTTACTGTTTGTGCCAAAATCACGCTGCTGGGCTACAAAATTGGCTGCCCTCGTCAAAAGCTAACGAAAATACTGAGAAAACTCGACCAGCCTGTTCTATCGGATGATCTCCGAGGTATTGTCAGCACGTCGAAAGATCGATACTGCCGAAGCTGCGACGAAATTGCGGAACTCGCCTAGATGCAAATCTTTCAATAGCCCATTCGTTAGCATTTCTGCATAATTAATCTAGCTGGATCGATTTCATGGCGTGAAAAGTGACGCAACACCTTTATTGACCAAAAGAAAAATCTGGACCTGGTGAATTCTTTCTATTCAATCGCAGGTTTTATACAGATTTTTTTTATAAACCTAGTTATGGCAATAAATAAAAATATAATTTTTATTTAAAAATGAATGCAAACTATAGCGAGAGCTCATATATCATGGAATGAAACTCTATGCGACTTCGATAAATATGGAATGTGTGAACGATTAATGGATATCCGACATCAGCGAAGCGCAAAAAGTTACCATCAGGGGAAAAATTACGCTGTGCTTAAGACGGAAGCCTTTTTTTATTGAAGCTAGACAGAGTAAAGAAGAACGAAGCAGAGAAGATGAAGAAAGCCACGGTAGACAGTAATTGATGGAAACGAATTACGCTTGGGTTACTCTGAATTTTTTTGGTCTCAGACAGTATTTACCCTTATAGATTCGCTTTTAAGGATACAACAAAAAAGGGTTTTCTTAAAAAAAAAAGAACGATTTTATAGCATTAAATATCTACTATCAAAAATTAGCATTCATCGAATATGACAATAATTAATATAACTTTCCCTGCATATTTGTGTGTTCGTGATTAAATCATTTTAATCAAAGCCAACGCAATAAGTCTTTGCGAATAAGTAGAGAGAGAATTGATATCACGAAATCTGTATTGATACCATCGATGTAGAATTTGTTAGAACTAGCAGTTAATCCATGCCCTTGTGTCCGCAGATAACGAAAATGAAGATAACTTGATGAAGATAACTAAATGAAGATAGATATACTTGATTTGGCTGGATCTATTAATTAGATCTAATAATTGAATTTGTGATTTTGCATTACGTGCAATCTCACTCTCAAAACTGAACGGATACTATTACAAACGACTCGCGCGAGTAATTCGTTGCGAGGAGATGAATCGAGGCATTAACCATGGCATGGAATCACACAGTTACAATAAAAAAAACAAATAAATTCCAAATTTTAGCTAATTTTTATTTTGTAACGAGACTCTTAAAATAACACAAACGTTAATGTTTGCATTAGTAATTGCATCAGGGAGTTTGTTTTTCATTCTTGCATTTCACGATAAAAGCACAATACAGATATGAAACACGAGATTGAACAAATTGACCGTATAATGTATCCCTATACGTTAGTTGGCCAAGCAACGAGGACTAATAATAATCCTTCTCAGAAGAGGAAAAGGTCATAAGGTCTGAAAAAAACAGATGAAATTAAAATGGTACGATTCCATTGCGGCGTACAAGACATTAAAACTATTAGACTCGTTGACAGTGAATTTAAATAGCCGGAATCTATCACGTAAACAACGTAAATCCATCACGATCCTCTTTGCCTCTTTTTTTCTGCGTTTTTGTTAGAGGCACTAGCTGTTCTGAAAACTTTGCTTATCAAAATGAAGTTCCATCCATTTGCGTAAAGCTGCGTCAAAGTTTTTTCATGGCGTAAATCTTTTTCCGCAAGCCGGCGTATTTCGTGTATTTCGTAAAACGACCTAATGCAACAAAAATTAGTAACAAAATTGCATTCAAAAAAGCAATGAGAGAGATGACAAATTTACTCGCGATTAATCTGTGAAAAACAATCGCGATATTAATAATTTCGGGATTTGTTACGTCTACAGTTTTTAATACATTTTCCTTCGGCGATATTGAGGAATAATGATGATTAAAAGGGCTTGCATGTATTTCAGAAAATTTCATTAATATCACGACGTTGCATCGGTCGAACTAACGTAATTATCTACGAAACACTAACAAACTTGTTACGAGAAAATGCACTTTTAGTGGTTTCCACTTTACTTGCGCCTCCCATCATTTTACTGGGGGAGAATGCCATTAACGAAACTGAAGCAACGTGAAACATGCGGTTTCTTTAGAATTTGTGAAAACAAACTTAGCCTTCATCGAGCAGCGGCCGTAATTCGGAAGACGCAAGTCCAAGCGCCAATAATTCTTTTAAAGCTCGTCTGTCACGTGGGAAGAAAAGCGGAAACGTTCTATCCTCGAGTCACATAAGAATCCAGCGATAATATTTTCTCGTAGAGTTCTCGTTTGACAAAAGGATGTAATCTACGGAAATGTCTTTCATTTTTATCCACTCTAGAGTAATGTGCATCCATTCCTCTCCATTTTATATTATATATATAAACGTTGCCATCAGAGAAGATTCGGAAGAACAAGTGAGATTAATGGCAATACAACCGATCGAATTATTTTCACACTACTTCCACAACGCAGATTTGCTGAATTCTGGCGTGAAATAAGATTGGTTTCTCGAACAAGTCCAAGTATGTAATAGTCGACAGCACATTCGATCACAAACGCGTGCTGCACATCCGTGTAAACAATCAGTTGTGACATTTATTATTTCAAGGCAATCGATGAGCGATCGATCGGCCCAAGTCAGCATCGGAGGAAAAGGCGCCGTAATAAATCAAATATTTACCACAATTCAATTTAACACGTGCACATTTTTCAATGATTTTTTTACATCGCAGTTAATAATATAATTCTCTGTGGCTGTATGATCAGCGGCGATCAATGGCAAACTGATATAAATAGATTTTTCACTAATTTGCCAAGCAAATTAAAAAATTAAAAAGTTGTCATCTAAAAATATTTATGAATTAAAAACTTTATAAATAATTATTTCTATTTTTATACACAATTCTCTACAACTTACAATTCTCGTTTAAATTAGATTAAAATAACAAAAGTAAAATATATTTAAGACTTCTGTTCATTCACCATCTCTATCTCAAATTTGTGACGTCAGAAGAAAAAAAATACACAATAAAAATTCTTGCAAATTATATTAAAATGAAAATATAATTAAAATGAAAATGTTTTAATAAAACAACACTTATAATTGATAAAACTGACCTGTAAAATATACCGAAAATTTTCCTATTGTTTCGTTAATTAATAAATAATCATATCTGAAAATTGATTCTGCACATCCAAAAATAAAATGAGTTATATTCACAGCTATGACAAACTATTAAATTAATAATATATGGAAATAATATGATTTTATCCTTAATATGATTTATTCCTTGAAGCAAAAAAATAATTTTCGATATATTTTATAAGTCTATTTTATCAATTGTAAATGTTGTTTTATTGAAAAATATTTCCATTTGAATACAATATAATTTGCAAGAATTTTTATTGTGTATTTTCTCGCTTTTGACGTCACAATCTGAAATAGTAGTTGAGTGAACAAAAAACCTTAAGATCAGATTCAATTTCACGATGGCTTCAAAAATCTTCAATTTACCAAGATTTTTCTCAACATAAACTATCTGCTTTTTAATATAATTTAATTTTCAAACAGTTTCACCGACGTGATCGCCGATAGAAATTAATTTCCGATATCAAAACTTCGAGAAAATTATGACCACTGCGCGACTTCAGAATATATCTATAATTATGATAAGATATGCAAAATTAATTGCGATACAAAGTCATTTGAAAAAATTCTCATCATTGCGACGTAACAAAAATGTAAATGAACGTATGTTCTGATCAATGGCAAATTAGTACAAATAAACTTTTCAGATGCAGACAGATTAAAAATTGTCGCCTAAAAATATTTATGAATTGCAAACTTTGGAAATAATTATTTTTGTTTTTATAATTCTTATTTGGAATTACATGGAAATAATAAAAATAAAGTATATTTAAAACCAATATTTAATATCACGATGTGACAACTTCAAAAATCTTTAACTCACCGAGATTTTCCTCGGTCTGCTTTTAAATGTAATTTAATCTCCAAACAATTTCACCAATGTGATCACTGATTAAAATTGGAAGAAATTAATTTCTGACGATATCAAATTAAACTTTAAGAAAATTATAAATTATAAAATTATAAATATTACTACTATGCGACTTTAAAATATATCTATAATTATGACAAGATACGCGAAAAATTAATTGCAAAGAAATTTTCCACTTGAAGAAATTTTCAACGTAACAAACGTAAATGTATATTTTATTTTTGTGTTTGTATCATAGTACAAATATACCGATTAAATAGCAAAATTTGTAGCATCGAAATCTGAATTCAATGAAGTGAGAACGGTTTCAACCCTTGCCTGAAATGCCCTTATTTCCTCAGAAAAATCGAACGTTTCTACGTCATTGGTCATAGTAGCCGGGCTCATAACATTGTCTCGACGGTTGATCGAAAGTGGCCAGTGCTGTGTCTGTTCCGCGAAATTGCGGTTCAAGTCCATTTTTTATGAGATATAGAGTTCAATATCTCTTCGCCTAGCGATCGGTGAAGTTTCGCGTGCGTCGTGAAGTTTCACGATGGCGAATTCCCTGTAGAACGCCACGCTTTAAAGTTATTAACAACGACTCAGGTCTCACAAAGGGACTTCGGTATCAAAGTAAAGTGGATGTAGGTACATTTCACCCGTGAATGGCGCACGACAGAGACGAGAGAAAAATTTACCTAATGCCGCGATTATCCACGAAATATCGGCTTTATTTTTCCTTCATCTCCCCCCAGGCCTCCAAGTATATTAGAAGCACATATATCTATCATATATGTATTTGTATTCTTTTGAAACAATGTGTACATGGAAAAAATGATTTTGTTGAAATATTTAAAAATTTAGATACAGAAATCTGAATACAGACATCTGAAAATATAATTTTGGCGGACCATCAAAATGGTTATATAAATGATGACAAAACTGCAAAAAGTTTTAACATTGAAACAACAGTTTGAATGCCCTACATAATTATTTTGATGGCTCAAACAAAAATATTTTCAGACCTGTATCTAGCTAAATTTTTAAATACTTCAGCAAAACTGTTCTTTCCGTTGTAGCACAAAAAATTTCCTGTTTAGATTTTTTTAATATTACTTTGTAATTTCCCTTTGTATGCGCTGTCACATCTCCGAGAGATTCATCCTTTCGCATGGTCATGTGCGGAAATTTGGGACAATCGATGGGTCACAAGACCCTTAGGGTTTCGCCGGTCAGGTTCGTTAATCTCAATCGAGAATCAAAATTACCACAAAGGATGTACGCATCGAATATCCTGTCCACCCACATCTCGTTGCATCATCAAATTTCCCAACAAGATGCACCGAAATATCTTGCTCACGTTTGCGGTTTATAGACTGAATTATTTGACTAAATTTGAAACTAATCCAACTTTAATAGTAGAAGAGTTAGCTCTCTCGAGCTATAGAACGTTAAAATGTGAAATTTCTTAAATAGTAATCTCTTTCAATTATTGTTATTTAAATAATAATATTTCAATAATCTTCTTCATTATTAGTATTTGTTTTATCATGTATTAAAATGTAAAAAAATATTCGCGCGCTGTAAAAAAAATAGCGCGCTATTTTTACGTATTACATAAATTATGGATTAAATCATGGCGTGTAATGTCAATTTACGTCATTCATCTTTTTATTAAAATTATTAATTGATATCACATTGATTAAAAAAATAAATTTTAGAAACACCTTTGATTTTAAAAAAACATCTTTGATTTTACAACGAATGAAATTTAATGCTAATTTAACTTAACTTTCTTAACTTAACTAATTATACGACATTTTCTGTAATAAACTATTTCAATCTATTAGTAGTAATTTTATCATTCCAATAAAAAAGCACTATAATTATAAATGTAAGAATTAAAGAATTTAAAGAGTTTTGACTACGTAAATAAAAGAGGAAGAGTCGGAAATTTACCCTTTGACGGAGTGCTCGTAAATAGTTGCATGACGGAAATCTGAAGAAACACGGTTTCACGGTTTACAAAGGTTTTCATTTGCTTAATTCTTTCCGCGTTCAATTCGATGTTGTCTGACTCGTTTAAAAAAAGCGATTTTGTATTTCGAAAAAACGAAATTTTTTATCATCGCGGTAATATTACTAGGGATTACAGCGACCGGAAACATTTCTTCCCTCGGTCCGCAAATATCCTGTCGACATATAAATCGAGAAACCGAAATTGCTTCGTTAAAGATTCCATTTTGTAACTGCGTATCGTTCATTAGATATTAACTATATGTTATAAATGAGTTATATAAATGTTTATATTATCCATCACGTGAATTGTGGTTGCGCATGAACAAAAACTTCCCGACTGATTACTGCGTGACAATTTAATGTCATCGGTACAGTTTAATGTTTTATAAACTTCCGCGCCGCAATTTATTACACTGTAAATTTTCCGTTCAATTAATATTAATCAATTAATAAAGAGATTGAATAAATCGTGTCGTAAATCGACATATCACGATTTAATTCGTAATTTATGTAATACGTAAAAATATAGCGCACTATGTGTGAATATTTTTATGTTTTAATATATAATAAAACATATATAATAAATAACAAAACTCGATGTGTATAAATTTGCATTACAATTTTAAAATGGTAAGCACTGAAAGAGTTTCCTCTTGAAGAAAGATTTCTTCAAAGAAAAATAAAATTTGTGTAAAACACGAAGTCGTTGTTTCAAGCAACGCATAACAGTTGACCGGTTTACTTCATTACGAGAGGTTCTTTAAAATTTCATCTTTCGAGGTAAACCACAGCCGTCTCCCGAGAGACCATAAGCTCAGATACCGCGCCTCTAAGAGAAGTAAATCGCGCTCTATTTCCGAAAATGTGAAAATCGTCTATCCTTTTGAGAGTTCGAAAACTTCTAATTGAAGCACAATCTTCCGTTTTCGAACGAATTTACAAAACTTATAAAAAATGAATGCAAATCGATTATAGTTTGTATATATTTAATAAGTTATTGCGTAATATTAACTTTTGCCTAATGCCCCATACAGCATAGGCCTTCAAGGAATATCTAAAGAATGATTCTACATCTGAAGAACGTTCGAATAAAATATGCTGTATGGAACGCAAATCCTTTGTTTGATCCTCGATTGAACATAACTTTGCGAGAATTTCTCGCCAAAGACTACGCATTTTTTTAAATTCCAACTGTACATCTAATTAGTCTTGGAAGATAAAACATTTGATTTAGGATAAGACATGCATACTTTAATTTTTGCATTAAGATACGGTTGTAACTTCACGTCACGTTCGTAATTTCTTTCTTTCGCGATAACGACAAAATATGAATATTATATTTGAAGGTGGAATATTTAAACGAATGTAAAATCTATATAAAACTCTTTCGCGAGGAGAAAAAGTTCAAAGAACGCAAATGTCGATGAACATTTCAAATTCGAAATAGCGCGTATCGAAGTAAAGTGTATAGCAACAACTCCGCTTTGTGGATTTGCTATGTCAATCCGCGCGAAGTTGGACGAGGTAGAATGCCCGTCGTTGTGAGCATGTATATTGCATTATTCAATACAGTAACCAAGTATTATTGGACATTGAGACTGCATTCCTAGGTAGACATTAGATTCCAAATGTAGACACTCTATGTTGCGCGATATCGACCGTATATCTACTTTCACAGTATGTTCTCGCCTTTCAAATTAATAACCCACTTATGTCAAAAAACGAGCCATCTTATGATCAAATATACGACTCTTTAAGTCAGATTTAATTCAATGATAAAATCGATAAAAGAAATTCGAAGAAAATTTCGATTGACAATTTCTTCCCCGTTGTCAAAGCAATGTCGTACATAACTATCGCTTTTCCATCATCTACTTTTATCTTTATTATCTGTAAATACATAAAATTTTCAGTCACATGTAATACGACGAGTTTCGACGAAGATTTCGACAGAGACATTTACCTTCGACGATGATCTTGAAAAATGCACCCTAAACCGTGATGAATCCAGATGATGATGTTTCTTCTCTCTTTTTCTCTCTATTATTTTTTTTTTACACCACCGAGAAAAAAAGACCGACAAAAGAATACGATCCTTACCCGCGAAAGCTCACCACGTGACTGACGGGAATAGGTGTATCCGTCGCTGCCGGGAAAAGCCAAACAGAAATCTTCTCCAGCGCGCAGACTCGTTGACGGATAGAGCACATCAAAATAAAGCGAGACATGCGTGTGTTTTCGAATCTGTCCGTCTTAGCTGTGCTACATCTCAAACTTTCCGTTTAAATTGATTTTAAAAAGCCACAGAAGACGCGAAGCAACTAAGTTTCTTAATCGACGCATTTCTGCATTTTTTTAGGGAGAAAAAGAGAGAAGAACCGAATGATTGTCTTGGTAAAAGAAATCGCTATAAAATGCTCATTTCTTTTAAAATTATAAAAAAAGATTTGACAATATTAATATAATTATTTAAAGCTATCTCGTTGTTATTTCTCACCGTGTTTCTTAGTTATATCACGTTTTTTCGTATCACGGAAGAAACATCTAACTTATCTTCTAACGACAGGCTAACAATGTTTATCGAACACGTAGCTTCTCAGCAAACACAATGTTACATGTAACGTATATGTTAGTTGTAATTTCCTACTCAACAATGTAACTGTTACATAACATGTGTGTTATATGTTATGTAACAGTTATATTGTTGAGTAGGAAATTACAACTAACATATACGTTACATGTAACATTGTGTTTGCCGGGTTGCGAAATGGGGTTTGAAATGAAGTTCTTTCTGAAATAATTCAATTGGGTTTGATATGCAGAGGTTCAATTGGGTTTGATATGTAGAAGAGAAAGTAATGGAAAATGTACAATTTTTCAATTCCAATTAACATTTATTATCTATAAATTTAGAAAAAAATAACGCTGTCACAAAATGAAGGATGATTACAATTTGAGGGAAAGATTTTAAACTATGCACATATTTTAGTTCTGTATTCATTACAATTTATCGTGCAATAAATTGTCACACCATTATGTAATAAACGACATGTTTTATCGACGCATAATGAACATTATTTATGCAAAGCTTTTTTTGCATAATCAATGAAAGGTGATTACGGAAGAGAGAGAGAAGAGTATGGAATAGAAATGGAAAGTATCGATTGAATAGCGACGATAATGAATTATGGCACCACCTAGCGTCTACTGACACAAGGCTTATTTTTTAGCACCGTCGATAAAAAAATATTTAAAAATAAACTTATTTGAAAATGTGTATAAATCAATTCTCTCAAGAACAAAAAGCTTCAGGAACAATAACCAAATGATTAACAACGTTTTTCTGAATATTTTCTTTAATTCGTTGTAGATGACGTTTGAATCACGCGCCACGTGGCGGGAAGAAAAGGCGGGAAAGTCGGCATCATGGCGTGGAGCTGCACGTAAGAATCAGAGTGATTTTCACCCGCGGAATTATGTCTTGTCTGCTCATATTTTCCATTATTTGTCGCGAATGTATCACGAATTAATGTATCGACGAAGATCGGGAGATATCGAATGTTATCGTTTGCACGGACGCGATCTAACGCATCGTCCACGTGTGCTCAATTTATGTTTATCTCCGTTTTCACAACCAGAAGTAGATCATCGTAGACCCGAGGATGGATTACAAGGCACGCCGGCGTTACACGTCCGTCGCGGATGTGAATGTCGTCAACAATGATTATCCTCACGACATACAGTTGTACGATGTGCCGCCGGTGGGTGAAGTGTCGCTGGAGGAGTTTCAACAGTTGGGATTTGACAGATTGAAAGGTAAGACACTCTGTACTTCTGTACTCAATCATTACACGAATCACAACTCAATGTTGTAACCTCGTACGATCGACTTTGTTGCAGTATTACGACTGGTGGAAACAACGAATTGCAGGGGCGATCTGAAAGCGCAGGAGGATCGCAAGAAAGCCCTTTGCGATTCTCTGAAATCCGATGGATTGAAGTACTATGCGAATCTCTTGTACGCTGATGGGTCCAATCCGCAATCAGAGGAGCATTCGCAGACAAGAAGGAGAGATCACATATCACATTTTATTTTGAGGCTAGTGTATTGCCACGATGTGGAGCAAGCCAAGTGGTTCGTTAATCAAGAAGTTGAATTCTTCAAATTAAGATTTAGCTCGTTAGATAAGAAGGGCATTGAGCGTCTATTGAGTATTAGCAGCATGGATTGCGTGCCTGTATGTTGCATTTGATAAGAGATCATAATGTAAACATGCGTGTGTTATAATCTAACTATTAATGTTTTTTTAAGATTTCGCAAGATGAGAAACTTGAGCTGAAAGAGGAGCTTAGTTTGTCATCTGGAAAAGTTACGAATATTGATATCACTGACATTTATAAAGTGCCTTTTGAGAAAGTCATTGACTTAGTCAAAGGACGTAAAGTATATCTCAAAGCGGGAATGGCATATGTCACTCATATGGATCTAAGTTCTGTGTTTGTCTCCTATTTTAGAGAAAACTTAGTTGCAGGATTAGAGGTACATAGCTTTTAATGATTTCAAAAGAAGATTATATTACATTATATTCAATTAATGTCTTTTATATTTTACAGAGTGCAAAATTTCTGTATTATAACATATCTGATGACGAAAGATTGACCAAATACTTAACAGGTCTTCCTTCAGCCTTCTCTGGAATGACGCGTGTCGTATGGTCAACCACAGCCACACCCATTGATAAGCTGAACGATGTATAAATCAATTATTTTAGTTAGGAACTTTATTTTCTTAAGCTTATATAAAATCTATTTGATAATTTTTTTAGTTATCAAAAACATCATATCCATTATGTATGAGAACACTTCATGAAGGGCTGTATACCAATAGTCATTTAAAGAATTCAGGACGCATGCAGTATGGGTTATTCCTGAAAGGTATAGGTGTGACTTTAGAAGATGCTCTTCGTTTTTGGAGAGATGCATTTTCGAAAAAGGTAGACGGAGTTGCATTTGAAAAAAAATATGCATACTCTATTAGGCACTATTTCGGTAAGGAGGGAAGGCAAACGAATTACACTCCATACGGTTGTCAAAAAATTATATCTAGCTCTGTCGGGCCTGGAGAATATCATGGATGTCCTTTCAGACATATGGATCGCGATTCACTTTGCCAAAAGTTAACTAGTTGCGGCGTATTTGCCTCTAGTAAGACTTTGTTTTATCTTTATTATAAATGTAAAAAAACTGGAAGCGTTCCTTTACATTTAAATCTTAAATTAATTTATTTTAGATATGACCGAAATATTGGACTTAGCTAAGGATGGACAATATCATTTAGCATGTGCTAAGTATTTTGAAGTTATGCACAACAAACCAGCAAGTAAACCGCTCCTACATCCAAATGCATACTTTGCTGAAAGTCGTGCAATTTTAACCGAAGACGATAGTGGTAAAGGTAAGAAAAGAAGAAAGAAAATTTTGAAGGAAGAAGTATTTCGTCATTTGTATTATGTAACATTATTTGCAGATATAGATAGCAAAGAGAAATTCTCTCAAAATACAATTGGAACCCCTGGAGGTCTGTCTTCAAAGAGAAACGATAAATATCCTACACCTTCTAGAAATGCAGAGTTTACTGGAACGCCAAAGAGGAGTGACAGATATGTTACACCTACAAGAAATACAGACGCGATTGACACGCCTTTGAGAAAAGATCAAAAAATGAATTATCAAACGCCAAAAAGGAGTAAAATGACACCCGTAAATATCGCGGAAATGTTAAATGATGATGATTTCACAGAATTTATGGATGTAGATATGAATCAGAGTTAGCAAATAGCGTCTTCTGTATTATAAATTTTTATTTATATTTTTTTGTATTTAATTCACAAAATTTCTTTAAATATTTTTAATCCTATTAATATTTTTATCAATAATTGTCGAACTAAGTCAATTTCTTAATAAATACTGTTTATATATACAGAATACAAATCTCTAGATTTCTAACTTTTAATTATATAACTTTACAAAAAAAAATGTTTCAAATAAAAAGTTACTTAAATTTTAGCATGGAATCAAACTATGTTATTGTTTTCAAGGTACTACATATTCGAAATTTCAAAGATACTCTTCTTCATCCATTTTCGAAAATTAAATTGTACATTTAAAAACTTTGTAACAAGAAAATATAATTGTTATCTTTATTTTCTTAAGATCAGTCTATTATACTTTTTGAACCATCCTATATAATTTATGTATGGAAATACTTCGAATATATATTGATTTCTACATAATTATATTAATTGTTGATTTTTTTTCACAATTGAAGAACTTCGGCAGAAGACTGAATGTATTCGTAACATGGAAGCTCGCAAAGCGTACATCAGTTAAAAGAAGTCATTAGCTACGTAATTTTTTTACGCAATTATACATAGCTATTGACCTCTTTCAATCGATGTTTCGGTAGAAAATTCGTGCTAACATCCTGTACCATTGACTCCACCAGCTTCTGTAGATTATATTTGTGCTGCCATCCCCAATCCCGTCGTGCTTCGCTGTCGTCGAAAACTTGCGGCCAGTTTTCCGCTAAAATCATCGTAAATGATAAAATTTTTAGTTTGATTATTCTTTATTATCTTTATTATCTACTTAAAGTATGTGTACGAAGTATATTACATACACACCGATGTACTGTCGTTTGTCTGGCTTATAAGTAATTTTCAAATCCGGTATGTATTTGAAGAGTTCATTGAACAACTCCTCAGGTGTAAAGCTCATGGCTGTGACATTATAAACTCGTCGACGCAGCAATTCGTTAGGTGTATTCAAAAACTGAAAGAGCGCCGACAAACAGTCTTCGATGTATATCATCGGCAGTCTCGTGTGAGGCTCCAAGTAGCACTCATATCTTTTGTTTAACAGTCCCTCGTGAAATACCGCTACAGCATAATCTACGAAGGCGGAAAATTATTGTCGAATCTCTCAAACGTGTGACACACACATCTTCAAGCAGAATAAAGAAAATGAAATCTGCAGATAGATGTAAGCTTCAAACAACAATTCTTGAAAGAAGAACTTTTTTCGATCAATTTAATAATCTGTATTATCAAATGGAATTTATTTTTCTTATTATTGTACTTAACAATTGATTTTTCTAAAGAGATGATTGCGATGATAATTAAGGCCTCTCTATTGATTTACGCGGAAAAACGAGATAAACGATTGAATAAATAATGATGTATTTATAAAAACATGTTTTTCATTAACGTCAATATGTCTGTTGATGATTTATACATTGGAAATTGAGAAAAACGCAAAAAAAGGCAATCAAGGATCAAAACTCGCTGCTTGCCAGCGGCATTGTCCTTGAGAAATGATACATTTCACCATTATGCAATTATCTTAATCGCGGTTAATGCTCTAGTTCTTCGCGAAAAAAGGTAAAAGGTATCAATTTTCAGTTATCAGCCTATTCTACACGCGGCATTAAGCTTTCCTTGAGCATGAATACGATTATCTTGCTACGAATTGGAAAACTTGAACACGCAACGTTCGTTCGAAAAATATCTCATTTTAATATTCCATGACAGCGAGTTCTTAAAGATATGTCACAGATAAATGCATTATTAAAAAAAAAAAAAAAACGTGATTGATGAACTCACGCTTGTAATTAACGGTGAATGCTGCCTTTAATGATAAACAAATTAGATTATATACATGAACAGATACTACACGTGCTTATAAAACATTACAAAGCATATTCACGCGTCTCTGTTAAGATGTCGAGATGTTTTCGTGAAAAAAACGATCGCATCTGGTTGTTAAATGCGCGATGAGGATGAAAGAGAAGCGACATCCTTATACCTGTGGTACCGCCGCCGGGCGGATCGCTGCTGATTACACCGGGGAATCGAAGACACCGGAAGTCGAGGCCGAAGCGATAATGATAATACTCTCCTAAGAGCTCGGCGTGGACCTTGCTGACGCCGTAGATCGTACGAGGTCGTTGCACCGTGACATTCGGGGTGGGATTCCTCGGCGAGTCGGGACCGAATGCGCCGATTGTCGACGGTATGAAGATCCTCAGCTTATATTGCTTCGCTAACTCGATGACGTTGTGCATTCCTGTTATTTTGAGATAATGGAAGATTGGATTAATAATATGCAGTGCAAAACAAACATTCGCGAAGATTTTAAATGTCTTTAAAAAAAAATTATATAAGCCTTCGCCTTTTTTCCAAAACGGTCTCTGTCTTTCAGGTATGTGTTTTCGTAAATCGCGATACTATCTGTCGCGTTTCGACTACTTTGTGCCCGCTTTCTCCCGGACACTTTCTTCCCTTCGTGATTACGACCGTGTTACAATTAATTAATATTGCAATGACAAATTCACTCGTCGGCACAACATTCCATTTCACTTGGGCGCAGTGGCTCGCGGAAAATCACGGACGTATTCGCATGAGAGGTTTTGCGTTCTATTATCGAAGAAAAAACAAGAGGTAATTACATGACGCTAAGAACACGTAATCTTAATCCGATGACACAAACGTGGATCATACAGCCTCTCTTTACCTTCGATGTTGACTCTAACAGCTAGTGGTACGTTTTGTTCGCCGACAGCGCTAAGTAGAGCGCTGAAATGGATGAGCCAATCGATCCTGTAGTCCACGACGATCTTCTGCAGACCCTTGAAGTCGAGGATGTCGGCGAAGATGAAGGGCCCGTTCTCCAAGCTCTCCTCCGACGGCTTGATAATGTCTGACAGTATGACATTGTCATTACCGTAATTTCGACGAAGCAACTTCGCGCATTCCGTGCCCAATTGTCCGAGACCACCTGAATAAAAAAATCGCATATGGCATGAGAATTCGCTCGACGAAGAAAGCGCCTTTCGCGGATGGCGTCATCCTTGTAATACTTTTCTACACACAAAGGACAAGGAAAATGCTTTCTGATAAAATCTCGAGCTGCGAAAACATGCGATTACATTCGCGTATAAAATATTTTCAGAGTTTAAAATTGATACGAATTTTTTAAAGAAATGCGCACAATAGAGTTAGAATATTAGTACGATGTGAAAGTATAATAAAGAATAAAATAAATTAGATTTAGTAATCAATTAATGTTGTCAATTTTGTTAAAAATTATCTCCGTTGCTCTTCAAATCATTTTAAATATCAAAATAAAATAAAGAAATGAGAATGTAATCGCGTGCAGTTTATTCTTGTCAAGAGATACGGTAATGTCTCGGTGTCAAGTATACGCTATCATGTATCTTTATACGAGTCGAGATTATCGGGTCTCAATAACGACTGAACCAATCAAGTTCTAAGCTGGCAACTGATAGCTTGGGTTTGAATTGTATTATATTTTTATTTTTCCTCTACCTGTCCTACGAGCGGAGATATTGCGACGCAAAATCCGATTTGGAAATTTTTATTTTATGTTGACAATACATGGAAAAAACGCTTTTGTTGAAATAAAAATTGAACTAGATACAGATCTGAAAATAACTTCGTTGGGTCATCAAAATAATTACGTAGGATGCTCAAACTGGTTGCTAAAATGTCAAAATGTTTTGCAACATGTCGTTAACGCTTAAGCGTTCTACGTAATTATTTTGATGATTCAACAAAATTATTTTAGATCTAGCTAAATTTTTAGATACTTCTACAACATGTAGAACATAAAACTGTTCTTTTTATGTAGCACCAATTAGTTAAACTCGTCGAATTATGTAGAATTTACAGATAGATTGATTCAGCGAAAGTGTTATTTAATTATGTTATTTAACAAGATAATTAAATAACACTTGTTATAATTACTTACCTGTTATTAGTATCCGTGGAGATTTAATTGCATTTTTTGTATTGGCGGACCTGGCATTACCAGTTTCCTTGATCATCTTGCAAAGAGGATTGATAGTTACGTGGAAGTTTCGGCGAACGTTTCTCGTGAAGCGAACACTTTTACACAACATTATTCTGAAAATCGATGCACCACAATTTTCGAGGAAATAAAAAAATCTTGTTGTCACGATGTTATCTTTCTTGGTCTTTCTATCCGATTTCGTACGATTTTTATGTTCGTAATATTCGTACTATTTCAAAATGTTCACTATGTCAAAAAATAAATGATTTTATAAAGAGCTTCGTAGAGAATCTAAAAATCTTTCCTCGTTGGTGGTCGATAAACAACTGGAAGCTCAAGTAATAATTCTACATTCATATCACGGCTCATTTTCAAAACCAGTTAGAATGCTGTCTCACTCGTTCATCTAATAAAGGCTCCTTCACATTAAGTAGGACCACACCTCTCGCAAGCATTCATATTATGTACACAAATAATGTACAGAAAATTATATATTGCAGAACAAGTACACATAATGTATTTGTCATGCTTGTTAAAATAATCTCCAATTTATCTCCTAAATGTACTGTATCCTCTTTTCCGTTGCCCAAAATCTCGAAATACTTTAAAAATATTCGAATAGTTTGTGCCATCGTGATCACTACGCTAGTTTAAAATTCTCAAAAACGTGCCTCGTAAGAAATGTTTTCAAGATTTTCATATCAAGGCACATCATATTTTGTCGATGAATGTAAAAAAAAATACTTCCACAAGAATTCGTGAATTAAAAAATAAACCGTGATATATCGTACCGTGGATATAATCGCACTTTTGCCCGTTTCAATGTCAATGTGAACGGATCTTTACACAAAAAGAATTTTAAACCGATCTTAATCTTGCTCAATTCTATGCAACTCGTTCGACAACATCAGTTATAAGGTGTTTTTTAAAGTGCACCCATTACACTGAAATTACACTCAACAGTCATAAAATTTGATTTACAAATATCACGTCAATTTCATTTTATCGACTATTTTGTCATAGCTATTACATTTATAATATTATTTATTTTTAATTAATTTAATGTTCAATATATTTACACAAAGTTTGTAGAAATAACTTCAGCGTTGTCGATCGAAAGTTATTCGTAAGAAAACGGAATAATGGAAAACTATTTTATCAACAATGAGATAAGTTTCAATATTAAATGCATAATTCAATACGTAATTCTCTCTTAAGAAGTCATGATTTCTCAATTTTACTTATATAAGTGAAGCTTATATTTTGTTCTTCAATTTGTACTAGAACTTGTATTTTTTTTTTTTTCAGAAAATCGAATTGAGATTTGAATTCAGAAATTTACATTATTTATTTGCCTATGATTTGTTTGCGACAGAGGCTGGTCAGTGCGGACCAATAGCGAGAAGACTTTTTTCTCATACGATCCAAAACCGGTTATTGCTTAGTCCCGCATAGCGAAAGCAAAACACGAGGGCATAAATAAGCCGCTCATGGATGCTGTATATTAAAGTGAAAAAAAATATCAAGGTTGCAAAAGAATTTCGCTCATACATTTGTCGATTCGCGAGATAAAGTCTTGGGAATTTTAATCACAGATGAAGCAATGATGTAACGATTTTATTGAATGCATCTTACATTTAAAGATGACAGAATGCTCTACCAAAAGAAGACAAAGTTCCACAGTTGTACAGCTACTTAAAAATTGACGATCTTAATAAAGAAATATTTTGGATCACTATCGTTTATTATGACGAATATGCAGATCACTGTGATATTTAATTCAAATTTCATTTGTTATTTAAGTCATTACTTGTTATGTCATCACACGACTGACTATCGAATGTAATCGCGATCGTAAATACAGAAAGTGCAAGTCACTAACTTTATGATTTTAAACGTACATCAAATGCAATTCTTAGTGTATATGTATAAATAATATACAATATTAATATATTTATTATTAATACAGTTATTTTACTTATATCTTATCTTAGCTCTATTTTTACCGACGATAGCATTGTAAATCTATATGCATAAATATATAAGGATTACATCAAAATCACTTAATTTATTTCACTCTTAGAAAATAAAACAAAAAGTATAACCCATTAAAAATTGCATTAAAAAATATTTAAAAATGCTATAATTATAATATAATTTCAAAAGATCGGTGAAGAATCAGTGTGTAATTAACACGCGCGAACATAGATAAAATTAATAGCTGTATTTTTTAGCTTTATTTCGTGAAGCAAGTTAGGAATCCTTTTGAAATTAATCGAATTATTAAACATTTCCTTTCTATTTTCAAGTACCCATTCGAGCGAGTTCGATCGGGCGCAATCGATCCCAATCGTTTCACCAAGCGTGCAACGCGGAAAACGAAAAGGAAAAGGGAATTTTTCACCGATGCCGAATCATACACATTCGGCGATCGGTGAGATTTGTGGGGAAAGGGAAGAATTTCCTGGAAGCGTGTCTTCACGGTGGCTGGACACGCACTTCGCAATTCTCCTCGCGTCCCTCCCGCCATCACCCACGCCATGGCACCATCATCTTCTCCCCTCAAGTTTGTGCAGGCTACCACGCTTTTGAACAGCTTCTTCAGTGCATTTAGTACGTAACGAGATCACGAAAAGCCACTCGTGACCGGAGAGACGTTGAAAAAGATAAGGCGTGCGTGTGCGTGTGTACGACACGCGCGATCATGTAAAAAAGTATATTATTTATTTTATGCGTGAAAACCGAGTGCAAATAATTTTCAAGAGACAAATTTAATTTTTCTTCGTGGATTTCGTTCTTGCTGAAAAATATAGAGCTTTTCGGAAACAAGACGCTAAACACTGCTGATATAAAAGGTAAATGAAAGTTTGAAAATTGACATTATTTAGAATTTCTTTTAATAAATTTTTATGGCACGATAACAAGATTAGTACGCAATTTTGTTAACTACTTCAAAACATATTTCTGTTTTGGAGAAATCCAATGTATATCCGATGTATATAGTTGAAGAATATTCTTCAACTACTTTGATTACATGATATAAGAATGAAAGAAGCTTCCATGAAGATAATTTTTGAAATATAGAAAAAGATTGTGACACATGTAAAGATTTTAGAAAAACGTATCAGAAATTTTACAAGATGCCAAAAATCCACTGCTCAATATTGATTAGTGTTCTTGTACGATGAATGCCTATGATACAAACAATACAATTTTTTTTTGTGCAGTTGCATAATGACGTAAAATTAGCATTTGCGATAGAAAATGAGATGAGCGCTTGAGGTCACTGACGACGAAATATCAAGGAAGTAGATATCACTTTCACTAAAATTGCACCCATACTTCTTTGAGGCCAAACAAACGCTGTTGTTGGATCAAAATTCAGTATAACGATGGAATTAGAAGATAATTGATTGCGCGAGTTACGCGACAAACCAGTCACAGTATTTATCTTTATTGAGCAATATTGTAGAATAAAAACGTAATATTAATAGTAATTTTATTAATATATACAATAAAAACAAGTTGTATATACAGTAGAATACTAATATATAAAATAATTTTCTTCAAATCGAAGTTGTAGCATTAATGTTGCTATAATGCTTGAAAGATCTTGAAGAAATTTTTTGATAAGATTTAATTGTTAATGCACGAAAATAACAAATACGTAAATGAAATTGAAAAGAAAATGGCAATAAAAATAGTATGCAATTAATTATTTGAATAAAAAATATATATATTATGCAAGAATTAGCAATACAAAACAAGAAAGAAGAAAATGAAAATTGCTAAAAAGCAACAGATGCAATATGTTGCCCTTAAATAAGCACGTGCCGCATCGCCCTATTATGCGTAGTTGCAATTTTATTATTACTTCTAAGCATAGCTAGTTTTAATATAATAGAGTTTATTTATACTAATTTATTTTTACATAGTAAAATAAAATGTTACAAACTGATTGAAGCGGTTTTAACAGCCTATATGATGTCCCTGCTTTTTATTTTAAATTTTTTAGTTTAGTTTTGTTCTGTCAACCTTGATATTTATAATATAAAAATGCCCCAAAAACACATATTATATCTTTGCAATTATTAATTTTATTCATTATCATTTAAGCTTAAGCACTCGTTTTCACTCTTACGGAAACGTCTTGATATGCGGAAACAAATGCGTCAAAACAAATCTTTTGTTAACGCGATACGTACAATGTAATTTTGAATCGTTTTATCGCGGATCGCACTATATCGACGTTGTTCACGTGTGACTAACTTTTCAGGCCGCCCAATTGTTTCCTCTCTTTTAAATGCTGGCATGTTACAAAACCCATGTTTTTCTGCATGACAGGAAGTTTACTGAACGCCTTTATCTTTCTATTAACACGCAAATGTTCGCGTTAATTGCAAGTTATTTTTTCTCTTACAATAATGATTATAAAAATATTATCTCGAAATATTATGCAATAACAAAAGCAGATAATGTACTACAAAAAAAAAGAAAATGTTATGTTTTAATTTATCAAGTTGAACAAAGAATGCAAGAGCTAAGCACTTGTATTTTGTTATATTTCATCCTTTACTATCTCTCTATATTTATGTATCACGAAATAACCACTAAACCTTTTACATTTCTTACAATAATTATTTTACGTAGTTGTAATAATGATTGAAGCTACTTACTACAAAAATTGAAAACTGATTCAACTCACAATCATTTCGTTTATATTGACAGTAAAAAACCTGAAATCACAACACAATACTAATATAATATAAAGGCATAACGACTTGGCAACTCGTAACCTAAAGGAGATCAGAAAAACTCGAATATTCTTATCATATTGCTCAACTTAAAAAAAATAATGATTTAGAAAGATTTCGAATATAGATTTTAATTATCAACAAAGTTGCGTGCAAATTACTCTCACTTCTTCTATTTTTTCTGACTTCCACAGCGTAAATCCCTGCGCGACATAAATACCGGAGTTATTACCCTATACAATTATATAATTTTATATTTTTTGTCAGTATATATTAATGCTACTCGACAAAGATGCTTTAAAATACAGTTTACTCGAAGTATAACAATTTCTTCAAACTTTCTCTCTCTTTGAATACGAATTTTTAATCCTAATCCGACTCACCCTCCAGTTCTATTCGCCGGTCATCACTTTAGCATCAGAAGCGCGCTCGCGCCACGACAATTATTACGGACAATGATTGTCCTAGCGGTCTTTAACTTTGCTTACGGTATGGGACATCAATTTTTGTCGTCTGCGACCGTGACGTACACGCGTACAGTACGGCGGCATCGCGCTCAGGATACAGAGGCATACCGTAACGTCCAAGGGCTTTTAACATTTAAAATCCCACCAATTGGTGGTTGCGCTAACAAGATTTCTAATCTTAGCTGAGCACTCATCATCTCGTATTCGCGGAAACGCTACGCAACTCCTGATATGTTGAAACACAACACTCGTTATCATTTCCCTAATGAGTCTTTTAACAACAAATTGCATTCAGTGCGCAAAATCACATATAATAACAACTTGGCAGCTCGTAACGAATCTGGAGGAGATTAGAAAAACTCGAATATTCTTATCATATTGCTCAATCTAAAAAAAATATAATGATTTAGAAAGATTTCGAATATGGATTTTAATTATCAACTTGTAAAACTCACAATTTAGCTAAAGAGTTAGATTCACCTTTTTTTAACATTAGATTCTTTTTTTATTTTTTAAATCCGTATTCGTCCCTTCGTGTGCGAATGCACGCGTATTCCAGAAAATGCGGAATTGGTACTCGTGGTCGTAGACTACGGTCCAAATGCGCGATGGTCAGGCCGTCGGAGGACGGTGGGCTCCTGATAGTCGGCTGGTTCCTGGCACTCCGTATCATTGGTGCCAGTGCCCAGTTAGATCCGGATTACGGATGTCCGCTTCAAGAGAGAATACTGCCATGCAGATGCTCCACGCGTGATATGGAAGTTCAGATATGGCAAGTTCAGATGACCAGATATATAATTCCAAGATTTACATGAACAATCTTGAACGCTATAAATTCGCACAGGTGTAGCCACAGCGAGTTGCCAAAGGTACTGGAAGGTCTGCAGGCAGTGAGTCACTATATGGACCGACCGGTAGATGAACTGATTCTGGAAAACAATAATCTGCCCAGCCTACCCGGCAAGGTATTCGCCACTTTACGAGTTTTACGTTTGATGCTACGGAACAATCGTCTCGAAAGGGTATCCTCTGGCTGGCTGGAAGGTTTACACGACTCCTTGCTAGAACTATTCATCGTCGAGCCTGATCTGCGGTCTCTACCCGTGGATAGTCTGGAAAACCTGCAGGGTGTCGAGGCAGTGACATTGCAGAGTCGCGTGATGAAGCGACTGCCGAGATTCTCCGGTCTGCCAAAGCTAAGATATCTTCAAATCAATTCTCCGGCCTTGCTAGAACTTGTCTCAAGGAACTTTCGAGACGTTCCCAGTTTGGAACAACTGCACGTATTGGGTAGTCCGAGACTGACCAGATTGGAGGCTGGGCTTTTTCGAGGTTTGCCTCGATTAGAACTAATCAACATCACTGATTCCGGAATCCACTGGATTCATCCGCGGGCTATGATTAATCTACCAGAACTCAGAGAGATCTCCTTGGTTGGAAACGCCATAATCGACGCGGGCATGGTCGGTCGCGCGTGCATGGATCTCCCGTCGCTGTCGGTGATACGTCTGGATCGAAATCGCATCAATCGCCTGGGCGAAGGTTCTTTCGTCGATCTTCCCGTTTTATCGCGCCTCTATCTATCGCGCAATCATATCACCGAGATATTCGCCGGAGCTTTCCAGCGGGTACCAGCCCTCAAATCCATAGACCTGAATCACAATCTGATTTATCGCATTCATCCGGAATTTTTCCCGCAGCGGAAAGGTAATGCGTTGGAAGAGATGTGGCTGATCAACAATGATCTCAGTCACGTGGCGGAGATACGATCGGTGCTTGAGGCTCTGCCAAAGCTAAAGTTTTTAGACGCCAGTCACAATCAGTTAGAGGAGATACCCTTTGGTGCTCTAAGAGGTCATCCCACTTTGGAAAGGCTTCATCTGAATCACAATAGGCTGACATTTTTGCAAAGAGAAACGTTCACGGCGATGCCAGCGCTCAGGGAGCTCAGGCTGAAGAACAATTCCCTATCGAATCTGTTGGAGGCACCTTTTTGGAATTTGCCAGCGTTAAAGGTAAAGTGTTTATTAAATTCCTTAGTCATTTTATGTAATCATTTATTATTCTTCAATAATAATTTAATAGTAATTTTGTATTTACAACAGTATAATAGTAATTTTGAATTTAACTTCGAGTTTCTTAAAAGCCAAACTAAATATTGCTTGATTCCAAGTAGAACAAGAAATCATGTAATATCAATATATGCTGAAATGATTCCAAAATTATTACACTTTCGATTCATCATGATTTATTTGCCGGTTTATTTGGACGTTTATCGTGATCTGTTGTTCTGTTTGAGATATTTCACTACTTCTATGTAATACTGATTACGATGATTTCAGGGCTTGGATCTCTCGGAGAATTACTTCCGTCACATTGAACCACGCTTGTTCACTAATCTGCCAAATCTCAGACGATTGGATCTTAGCGGTAACGCCATAGGACTCATCGAACCCGAGTCTTTTCTGGGCACACCGGCGCTGGAGCACATCAATGTTTCTGGGAACGCCTTGTCTGTCCTTCATCCTTTAACTTTCCACCACTTGACAAACTTATACGAACTAGACATCGGTTTAAATCGTATGCTAGAAATAGTTCCTGGTCTACCAAAGGACATCGAACATCTTCACATGCCCAAGAATCGTATTGTCGCCTTACCAACCGTGTCCTCTCAGGATCTATCTCTACCTGCCCTACGATCGTTGGATCTAAGCTCTAATGGGATTGAAAGAATTCCGCCTGGCGCTCTGGCTGACTTGCCAAACTTGAAAAAATTGAATCTAGGCTACAACGCCCTAAGACTTCTGGACGACGGCGTTTTCGACGGACTCACGGGATTGGAACAGCTAGACTTGAGATGCAATCGGCTGGTCACGTTGCACGGACGAAGCTTCCGACCACTAAAATCGTTGATGGACGTGAATCTTCGGGGCAATCGAATAGAAGTTCTGCGACCGGATATTTTTCAAGAGAACACGAGACTGCAAAGAGTTGACTTGAGCAGAAATAATCTCGCACAAATTCCTCACGCCACCTTCGCCAATACCAGGTAAGAAATTCAACAACTTTAATAATAATGCAATCTTTATAATAAATAAAATAACATATAATAAAATACTTTTGCTTGTTCCTAAATGTAGTGTCTTATTTTCTTCTTATTTTCACGTACATGTATTACAATCGTGTTACATAGAAAGTATCAAAATTTATTTTAATTACCAAAATTTAGTATATGTTATATTTATAATAATAACAATTTTCCCCTCCTCTGTATCTTATCTTGCGATCTCGTATTATAGTGGAAAAGTAGTTTCACTCGTGGTTACTTGATTGCATCACTCTTACTGGTACCTAGAAAGTTTTTCATGCACACGCTAATATCTCTTTCTCATCGTTGTGTAGCATCGGCGTGGCATGTCAACTAATTTGATATTCAATTTGGCTTGATTTTATGCGATTTTATTTAATCTCGGCCATCAAATTTAAGTCGATCATGTCGATCAAACTTAAAGTATATTAACTTAAAGTACTCTAAAAGATATGCTTTAATTTAATTTAAATCTAAATTTAAAAGCAGCTGAGTTACATTTTCTAGTGATGATTAATGACATTGTAATTTTCTCCCAAATCTGTTGGATCTATTATTTGATAGTCAAGACATATTGACGATCAAACTTGAAATTCATAATAAATGATGCAAACATTTGTTTAAAACGCTATAAATAATGCCATAAAAGAAGTTGGAAGGATGTTCCGATTTTTCTTCAAATCTTTGCTTTCGTACCTTTGCTTTGAGAAAAAAAATTTGTTTAAGCATTCCACAAAACGGTAACATCAATGTCAATTACAGAGACCTACGTGAACTGTACGCATCGCACAATACTTTGACCGAGTTACCCGGATCGCTGCACGGCTTAACTACTCTACGGGTCCTCGATTTGAGCTTCAACAAGCTGAACATCCTATCTCCGGAAACATTAAGCAGCCTATCGTCCTTGTTGGAGTTGAAACTGGTCAGAAATCATATACGGGAATTGCGGGAGGGTGCGTTCGACGGATTGCCGCGACTGTCCCTGATCGATCTCGAAAACAATGATCTCAGAGTGATCGAGAGAAACGCGATCAGAGCGTTACCGGAGTTGCAGGCCATCCGACTAGGCAGGAATCGATTGCAAGTAAGAATAAATTATCCATGATTGTAAAATAATTCGCGTGTCAGATTTTTAAAAGTATTTTTAAACAAATCTTTGTTGTACAATTTGTCAAATACGAATGGGGATCTTCAAAATCTCTTATCGTAAAAAATTTTCAGAATGCATCAAAAATTTATACATTACTAATTTATATATTACTACATGTTTTATATATATATATATATATATATATATATATATATATATATATATATATAGTCTAATGTTTAATAAGTTTTATAAATATATTAAATTAAATAAGTAGGACTCTAACGAATGTGCGTGATTTTATAGTCCATTCCTAGCGGCGCTTTCACCGAATTACCGCTGCTGCAGAGCGCGGAACTTCAGGAAAATCGGATCCAGGAAATCGCTGGTAATGCTTTCATTAACGTGCCACACTTACTTTTCCTTAATCTAAGTCACAATCACCTGCCGGACTTGGAGTACGTCGGTCTGGAGAGTCTTCGCTCATTGGAAGTTCTTGATCTCAGTTACAATCGATTATCCAGAGTTTCCAGCGACAGTCTGGCAACTATGGAGTGGTTGGTGGAACTAAAGGTATTTAAAAATTTCAGGATTTATGAGATAAATCTTAAAAGATATAATGTTACCTCTCTCGCGTTTCAGTATATATTTCATATTTTTTAAATATTGTTTGTGTCGTGATCAAAAATTTAAAACAACTGCAGCACAATATGTGAAATATTTATCCGAATTAACTTAATAACAATTACTTAATTAACAAAATATCACGTGTAAAACAACGAGAATGCGAGAGTCTTCACTAACAGAGGAGAATACTTTCTCGTCGAGAGTGAAACTCCGAGCGTGAACCATGGTGCGAGACGGGCCGTTCTGCTAGCGAAGCAATTATTCGTATACCTGCATCGTTAATTAGGGAGATAGCTGAGCCGTTTTACATAGTCGCCTTACAGCCGTTTTCCTTTCTGCGTGCAGATGGACAACAATCGGATTTGCGCCGTGCACGGTTCACCTTTCAACGATATGCCCAGATTGCGGGTATTGAGCCTGCGAAACAATCGGATGACCGCGGTCTCCGAGAACGCTTTCAAAAGGCTGCGATCAAACATCGCTGTTTTGGATATCGACGGTAATTTAAAATATCGACTAAATTAACGAAAATTATATAAAAAGTCGTGTTTAAATCAATTACTTAACACGAAGATAAAATATTCATTTGCGCCAATTTCCATTAATGGAAGCATCTCTACATATCTGCATAAATCATTAAAAAAATATGCTTTTATATTTATATTTCTCATTTCTGAGAAAGGAAATCCCCTATCCTGTTCTTGCGGCATGCTTTGGCTGCGAGGATGGCTACAGCAGGCTTCCTCGGAGGGTCCTAGATGCGCTGACGGCTCTCTCTTCAAAGAACTCAGATTATCGCGACAGGATTGCCAGCGTGAGAGATACGTGGAACCGATTCATCCAGGGTGCGAGGCCGAAATGATTAACGTTGCGACTCCCTCAATTTCTTCATCCGGTAAATTACGAATAAAATAAAGTAATCCAAGGAAAATGAATTGATCAACAATCCAGAAAAATTAAAACTTTTTGTCACTAATAAATTATTACGTTGTTTTATTGTTTTATCCGACGATTTCAATTGCACATCAATTATTTCAAGTGTAACTAATTAATCAATTCTGATTAGTTATCGTATAAATAAAGAGAAAATCTTTTTTCAAAAGTATACTTGAATTTTATATATATATATATATATATACATTTAGAATTTATAAATTTAAAATATAATCCCAATAAAAAAATAAATTATATTATGGCTTATTAAATTATATTAAAATTTGCTAGCATTTGGGATTACAGAGACGATACCGTTGTGGATGAATCTAAAGGATTCTTCGACGCAAAAGCCTTCCGTTTCCCAGGACTCTGATTACTTGTACCAGTACGTAGATTATCAGGACAACGAAAGCGACACAAGTACGTTGCTGCCCAGCGTGTCTACCATCAGCGCGCCTACCCAGACTGTGAAGATCATTCACTCGCCGCCACAAACGCAAAACCATCAAGTGCAGAAGAACGCGACATCATCAATACAGAAGAATCCTATGCCACCGTCGCCCAGCAGTTCCGGTTTCACTTTCTTCGGTCTACCTCTGCCGAATTTGAATTTTAATCTGTGGGGACATTCGGCCAGAAAGGCGGAAAGAAAGGAATCCTCATCATCGTCGAATAAGACGGAAAGACCTGGCAAAGAGCGTTATAGGTCCTTTCCGCCCACGGAACCGGAAATTCACAGAGGTGGCTTTTTGCCTCTGCCGCGCGGCCAAAGCGGATTCGTGCCGATCATTGATCCTAGATTGACGTACGACAAACACTCGAAGCGCCAGAACATTTCAAAATCGTTGAATGTAAGCAGTACACCAGCACAGGAAGAACGTCCTCGAAAAAGTGGAAACAGTACTGTGACCAAAGTGGAGAAAATTGTCTCCAGGACCGGGAAACCGCGAACGAGCTTCCGAGAGAGAGAAGAATTGCCCACTACTACGTCAACATTCGTTCGATCGACTGATTTTGAGTCTCGCAAGATTTTGGCAAACGTCAACAAAACCAGGTAATTCAAATAATTCTTCTTTTTTCGATGCAACACTCTAAATTAAAAAATGCCTGAAATAAGACATTCTCCAGATTTCTTTAATCAATTAAGATAAGATTCTTTTTTTATTTTCAAGATAATTTACACATTAAAAAATATATATATATATTTATAAAAATATATATAAATATAAATATTAATAAGAAAAAACTTATTACTCAAAATATAAATGTATATATATTTTAATTAAAGAAAAATTGAATTTAAAAAATTGCATTGTTAGCACAATACTTTTAGCTAATTTTTTGAATTTTTTGAACTTTTCTGTTTAGTCTTAATATATCAAACGCAATGAAAAATATCGCGTCGATAATCGTGGAGAAAGACTCGTCGCAAGAAGCTCATGAAACATCAGTGTCCACCGAGATTTACGATGGCGAAAGTTTAGAAGTAAATACGGAAGACGTTAAATTCATAGAGAAGCCGCAGATGGAAGTCGCTAATAGGATAGTTTGGACCACACCAAAAGCAATAATAACGGAAACGAAAAAAGCTATGATTACCAAGGAAACTGTAACTATAGCAGTGGAGATAGCACCATCAAAAGAGAACGGATCTAAAGACTGGAGTTTAGAAATACCTGAATATGAGAAAGATTCCCTTTTAAGCGGTACAGTTGACTCCCATGAGAAACCTGGTAAGTTTATATCTGAATAAACTTAATAAAATTTAATTTCATATATTGATACAATATTTTATCATGAAGTTTCTTCATTCTCAGATGTATTCGTAAATTCCTGCTAAAGTAAAATCTGTTTTTAATTAATCGGAAGCCGATTTGATCACTGATTAACAGTTCAAATTTAAACAGACAAAAAGTTAAATCATTTCTCGTATTATAAGCTAAACGCACACCTAACAAAAATAATATTTCATTTATTACAGACAATTCGGATATTGTGACAAAAATGGATGCCGAACCGATTCCGTATTTCACAGCACCCGCAACATCTACAGCGAATCCGTGGCCCAAAGAAACCACTGTTTCTCGAGGAACAGAGGCATCCGCTTTGTCCGCGCTTCTCGTTCCGGGAGGACAAATACCGTCTTCGGGATCAATAAATTTACGTCCGCTTGGTAGATCTACGATAACCAAGGTCGCCTCGCCGTACATCAGCTACAATGCCGAACAATCCAGGGAGAAACAGAAGTCGATCGCCGGCGCTGCTCAGAGAAGCGAGATCATTGAAGAGACGACCGAAAATCAGAACGAAGCGTTTGACGATGAGGCCAAAGTGATAAACGATAGGTCTTTCGACTGGTACTATCAACAGTATAACAATACAAATCTGGAGCCTTACGTGGGAATAGCTTATAGCAGTGCCGCGAGAATCGACACCTGTCAATGGTTTCTTTTGTTTGTTTTCAGCATTCTGATATAAAATGATTTGGATATAAAAAGATTTCTAGATAATTTTTAAACAGACAGATTAATCACTGAATCATATGAGATAACATATACTGTAATATTTGTTAATAAATGCTGTGGTGTTTAAATCGCAAACCATCAGGCTATGTACACAATGGAAGAAATTTACATGTCATTATATTCCGCCTAACATGTACAAAAATTGTACATGTACAAAGATCATGCATATATATGTATCTACATTTTTGTATATTCTTTTGATAAAGTATAAATAAGAAAACAATTTTTCTATATCAATGATAAATTAATAAAACGATAGATAAGTAAAAGATCATTTTATTATTGTAATATTTTTTCTTAATAGAACGACTTAATGTATTTCCTAAAAAATACATTATCCATTATTTATCACACATGTTAATTGAAACTTGAATTTTAAGCGACACGTCTATGACAAGTTAAAAGAATACACATTAATTACTTGTTATTAGTTGATTCATGGATGAAATCGAGAGAAAATAAATAATTGTGCTTCGTGGAATCATAGATTGTATATCTTAGAATTCCATTTGTTTATATTAACGAATTGTTAATTAAAACATTGAAAATATTGTAATGATCACAATATTCTGTAAAAATGTTTTAATCCTAAATTTTTCGATATATTTACTATATCATTCGTTACATTCAAAATACAGAAGTGTTATCATTTATTTTTTCTCTTATGCCTAACATATTAAAAACTTGCAGAATTATGCCAGAACAGTTCGGAAATTGATTTACCGTTTCTAATGCATATTTAAACTCATTATTTATAAGTGGGATATAATTCTGTACAAATAGTGAACAGGTTTGACTATTACACACAGAGTCATTAATTGTCCTCAACTTTAACAGTCTCAATCTTGCAACTGAGCAAGCTCAGAAATGCTCCGATCACTGACTTTTAGCTTTCGCCTTTTCTTCTCCTTTCTTTTCCTCTTCTTTCTTTTCTTCCTTCTTCGCATCCTTTTTTCCGTCCGTTTCCTTTTTCTCGGCGTCACGATTGGTCAGCTTATTATTAATTAAATTATGCAACGCCACTATGGATCTAACCAATGCTGCTAGATATACAACCAGCATCTGATCATTTGTCTTTACGTATAACGAATCGACAAAGCTACTTTGAGTCATATCTGGTAATAAATTAAAGATATCCTGAAGTTGATAAACAATTTGATGATTTATAGGTAATTTTCCATTGCCAACCTAGAAAAAGCATTTGTCTGAGTAAACCTTTCGACAATATTAATGCAAAAATAGTTTCTATCATATATACCTGAAGCAAATAATCTCTAATTTCTCGGATTTGTTCGTGAAGACCTTTCAAGCCAAGTAGTTGATTTGTGATTCTTTGACTGAGGGTACCAACTGTAGTATCTTTGATGTCTCGCAACAAATGCTCCACTCCTACCTCTTCCGCTTCTTCAGCTCCAATTTCGCTCGGAATGTGCTCAAAAGTTTTGGAAGTAGGAGAACCGTCCTGCGATCAAAATTCTAGGCTCATATTTCTTTTCAAAACAGATAGAATGTTCTTTTTTTTTCAAAACGTTAATATATATGTAAACGTACATCGTGTACTTCTTCAACTGCTTGATACGCCTCGGTAGGAAGTCCAAGATCCTTCGGTTTGGCATCGATAATCACCAAAACTGAATTAGGGCAGTATCTTCTTATCAGTTCGTTGATAGCAACGTCATTTTGATGTAGCTTAGGCCCAGTGTGGTACCAGCCTACTACCTTTTCACGAGCTAAGAGTAACATGGAATATCGCAATCAGAATTTTTCCTCCAAGTAAAACTTACATGATTCGCGCAAACTATACATAATTCTTTACCATTAACTTTCTTGAACATCCCGTACATATTTTCAAGGTAATCATGGTCAAGGAACCACACACTTTTGTCCTTGTCATCCTCATCAAAGGGTACTGAAACACAAGCGTTCATCTCTTTATATCGCACTCATTGTCGACCTCGAAGCACTCGTTTCCCGTGCATTTATGTATTAACAAAATCAGAACGACTTTATGGCAAACACAAGTTTAGATTTATATTAAGAAACATCGTGGCATGTTTTCGTCCTAACCTGCAAAGCTGTTCGACACATCCAAGATTCCCTTGGCCCTCCAGCAGCCCAGAAGCACGCCGACCACTCTCTTTTGATTTCCGATTTTTCCCATGCGATTAAAGTGATCCACCACGCTCAACAGCACCAGCGGATGGACCACAACTTTCGTTGTCGCGACCTCTTGACTCGGCATTTTTGGGCAAGCCCGAGACGATATGCACCGCTATACAAGCTGTACTAGCCTGTATTGCTGACACTACTCCAGATTCCAGCTGCCCGAGCTGCCACCGATCGCGGTCATTCGGAGATAACAAGAATGGCGCGTTGTATGTCAAACTCATCGAAGCGCGAACGAAGGAAAAAAAACGCTAATGCTATTTTTTTACGATATAAAATAATGCAAGATAATTCTATACATGTTGAAAGTAAAATATTTCCATATTTGATCGCTTTCTGTTATAAATAATAAAGCTATTTCCCATTTGGCTGATGAACGAGGATGACGCGCCTTTCGCGATTCATCCGAGTGAAGTTGGCCAGCTTGATCGAAGGAGCAGCGTCGGACGCATTGGCTGCAGTGGTTTTGTTGGTTAAGAACGACTACGAGTTTTAACGTAAAAGTACTTTTATTGAGAAGGTAATAGATTTCTTTCTTGTATTAGAGGTATGCCTAATAAAAATAATTGATTATTTGAATGCATCACACGTTCATTATTTTGAAAACAATATACATGATAGAAAACTAATATCGAAGCGCATAACGCCTATCGTCATATACTAAACAAATTCAGTGCAAAAGCTGCCAACATGAAAGATGTAAAAAGCGCGCGAAATTAGGAAGAGAATAAACGACGAAGAGATGTAATCCACAATAAAATTATATGATAAATAAAAAATGAGAGTGTTTTTCTGATGTAGTTTAACTAAATTTTTTTCTAATATTTTTTAATGTACTAAAGCTAGAAATTCAATATAGAATATTATTTTAGCAAATTTTGTAAAAAATAATTAAAGAATTAAGATCCCGAGAAAAAATTATATATATATGGACATATTTTATATATAATTGTATATAAAATATCAATAATTATATATAATTTTATATAATTATATATGAAACATTTTTCCCCAGGATAATATTGATTTATTCTTTACAATATAAAGTGCACTAAATTATTATAAAAATGGAAATCTGCAATATAAGAATATATTTTTTTTAATTGTACCGCTTTTTCTCTGTTTTATGACTCACTAAATTTTATATTGCAAAGAAATCGAAATTTGATCCATTTTTTACAAAATTCGATAATTTTACAATATTAAGTCAACCATCAATCGAAGGAGAATTATTTTTATAATGGAAAAGAGTTCTTCGATACAACACTAATCAAAGAAATTTTTGTTGAAATATTATGTATTTTCTATTGCAGAGGAAAATGTCGCAGCCCGTAGTGTTCGTGACAGGCAATGCGAAGAAGCTGGAGGAATTTATCGCCATTTTGGGAAAAGACTTTTCTCGATGGATAACGAGCAAGAAGATCGATCTGCCTGAGTATCAGGGCGAGATAGACGATATATGTCGAGACAAGTGTCGGGCCGCAGCGAATCTAGTGAAGAGCCCGGTGATCATCGAAGACACTTGTCTCTGCTTCAACGCGTTGAAGGGTCTTCCTGGTCCTTACATCAAGTGGTTCCTCGAGAAACTGGGTCCCGAGGGTCTTCACAGGATGCTCTACGGATTTGAAGACAAATCGGCGGAGGCGGTTTGCACGTTCGGTTACTGTTCCGGCGAGGGCTCTGAAGTCCACCTATTTCAAGGTCGAACTCAGGGTACCATCGTTAGTCCTCGAGGTTCCAGGGATTTTGGCTGGGATCCTTGTTTCCAGCCGCTGGGTTACGATAAGACTTACGCGGAATTGCCGAAGGAAGAGAAGAATAAGATTTCTCATCGCAGCAAGGCAATAGAAAAGCTAAAAGATTTTTTGATAAACAATGAGAAGATTTAATTTATTGTAATAAAATTATTATTATAAACTATAGTTTAAATTACTAGGAGAAAATCACGGATATTAATATAGGTTTCTTAAAGCAATATCCCCTTATTTCTCAAAAATTAAACATTGCATTTTATCAATACTGATAAAAACATGATCTGTTTTGTTGTAAATGATTAAAGAAATAAAAATTTATAATTCATATTAAGACGTTCATAAGATAGTAATTTAAGATAGTAACCTATTCTTTGTATACTGTCTCGCTACATGTTGCGTCTAAGGGACTGATTCTATAACTCTTAATGACAGTTCGTTGATGTCATTGCGCAGCCTTTTTACGCTACATAATATCTGTGCAATGACATCAACGAACGTTAAGATTTATAGAATCGGTCCCTAAATTCCAATCTACAATAGGTGTAGTAAGCCTTAAGTCGTAAGAAATTGATCATAATCGAATATGAATAACAATTGACTATGATTGATCAATTCTTATAACTTACTACACACTATTATATGCTGGAGCTTACGGGCATAAAGCGTATATATCAACAAAATCAACACAAAAAATATTTTACAAGTAAAAGCATTCTAGAAATTTTCATATACATTACTCAGTAAACTTAGGTATTTTGTACAGATTGAGATTTATTTTGTCAAACGGTTATTTTTATTTTATCTTATGAAAAGTAAATAATTGCAAAATTTGAAGTATTATAAAAAACTGCTGTATCATCTAATAAAAAACACTTTTCAGTTTATACTTATGTTCCAGTTTGTACTTATGTATATTTGTACTTATTGCGTTTTATTTTTAGCTTTTATTTAAGAAATATAGACCAAAAACAAAGATATGATGGTATCAGCGATCTTTCTCTACTAATTATTATAATATTGTAATAAAATTATATATATTACTAATTTTATTATAATACTGTAATAAAATTATTACTAACTATTTATTACTTCTTTGTTGATGTTATTGCTTCTTGTTATCTTCCTCAAGTCTTTCCTATTTTGCATCTATCTTGTTTCTGCATGTTTCTCGATAACTCGCTTTCGAAAGATTAGAGATTTGTTTACAATTTTGTATTAATTCCAAAGAGAGAAGCACTTTACAAACATTCATGCTAATCTTATAAAATCCGTTTATTTTATATCAAGATAATTGATATTAACGCGATCGCATTTATTACGATTTTAATTCTGGAAAGCAGCGAATACGCTTGTTTTGTCTTCATTTTGTAACTTACGCAGTGACCTGTAATGTTAATGTTCGATATCCGTTCAATTTATCAAAGGTGATTCTTCGCCAAAAATAAGCATTTCGATGTTTTGTCACGGCGACAGCCGTCGAGTAGCATATGGAATTGTTTGCCGACAATCTTGACGCTATTGTGACACCTCACGCTTGAGAATCTGACAACTTTAATTTTGATAGATCACGCGACGTATTAATTAACGACTTCTACTTTGTAAATCCTACGTGACGCAACAAATTGAAATATGAAACCATATATATTTTAATCGTCCAGTGGTAGATATTATTAATCACTTAAACCGATATCTCTTGTTCGCAAGCACTCATAATTAGAACTGTAAATCATATGTGCAATAATAACCACGACGGATCACCGCCGTCGTCCAATTACTTTACCAATAATACGATTACATACGTTATGTGAGTGGCACTGTATTAAATGTTATTGAAAATACAACCAGAGATATGAAGAATGAATAAATGTATGGATTTAAAAAATAATATAATAATTTTATATTTAGAACATCAATTAATAGATTTTTCGTGAGATATCTATTTTCGATTGTTAACATCATAAATAACGTTGTCATACATAGCTAGTAAAATTCTCATAAAATTAGTATTTATTTATAAAGATAATGACTTATTTTATTGAAAAAATTAAATTGATTACTATGAAAAATGGTACAAAATAAAATTCAAATATATCATTTGATTATTGAACATTCAAGAATAACTTTCAGAATAAAATACAGCATAAATAACAGATAATCAAAAAACTTTTGTAAATGTCAAAAAATGTTTAAAAAATGTAAAGACGAATGAAAGTTAAACGCAGCTATTGGTTTGCACAAATTAACAAATACACACACACACACACACACACACGCGCGCGCGCGCGCGCGCGCGCGCGTGTGTGTGTGTGTGTGTGTGTGTGTGTGTGTATATATATATATATATCTTACATATAAATCTTGTTATTAAAATAAATTACAAGGAAAAATGTACTCGAAGTATTTCTTTTCTTTTAGCCATTTTCAATGAAAAATCTAAATATATAATTTCATATAATTAAGTAAAGAATGGTCATTGGCCATTGAATGATCAAGGATCTCGGTTGCCTAATAATATTTATATGTAAATTTAAATTTTTCAGTTCGAACTCTGCGCCGAATACTGATACGTTATATTTGACGATCAATATAATTTGTGATATTTTCTAGCTATCTTCAATTTTAGGATTGCATTTAAAGTCACAGTATTCGGCGCGCAGTTTGAAATTTAAATTTACATTTAAATATCATTAGACAATCAAGAACCAGCCTTGGCCTTCATTAATCGTTCTTTACTCAATTGTATGATTCATTTACACGGTCTAGTTGAATTTATTGTTGTTTAATCTCACATAAGTTCCAGTGGTATAATTTATTTTAATGATAAGATCATATCGCATTTGCTTTGTATGCACCAACTGCAGCGCTTAACTCCTATTTGCCTCTCTTGTTCTTTTACTTAAAATACAGCAGAAAATTAATTTCGTACACATTAATTGCATACAAAATTAATACTTACTTGCTGGTTCTTTTGGCCTATTTTATCTTATATTAATACAAAATATCTCAAAATTATATTATATATACATGTCTTTTTAATGATGGATTCTTTTGCCAAAAAATAAATGAATTTTTTTAACTAATTTTTTCTTAGCAAAATTATCGCAATATCAATAACTTTCAAGTTATAAGAAATAAAAAAAAAGAAACATATTTCAGAATTAAGCTTTGAAAAGTCAAATGAATATTATATTCTTCAGTTAATATCAGATATTGCTTTAAAACAATTTTAATTTGAGTAGTAATAATGATATTTTTGTTAAAAAAAATCGAATCCAAAGAATCTGTCAATCTGATAATAAAAGAATAGTCGTTCATAACAGATAATCATAATAAGCGAGACAACAGAGATAAATATACTTTATTCACATTGGTATGTTGTTGTTACGTAAAAGAGCTGGTAAACACGCAATCGTTTTTAGTTTTCTTTGCTTTTTATCAAACTGTCAATGATTATTTAATTTACGCTATCAATGGAAAAATTGTTTATCTTTGCGATATATACTATAATTACTCGTGTTTATCATAATCGTAATTAATGTAGAAACATGTTATAAAAAGAATTCTTAGAACTATTAAATAGCTTTGCTACAACGCAAAACGCATTAAGTAATAAAAGAGAATTTTACTTCAATGATTGATACACAAAAAAATGAGCAAATTGCTTATTAGTTTCCATCGCAATAAATACACTACCTAATCTTCCTTAGGCCTATTCTTTTTAACTGAATTTCTTGCATGGTTCAAAGAAAAGAACAGGCTATAGTTTCTATGCAGAACACGATAGCAGTTTTTTCACATTTAACATAAAATTGTAATACTATTCCTCTAATAATGAATCATTTTTAAAATTAATGATACTCTCTACATAATCTGCTCATATCAATCTTGCAAACATCTTTCTATTGAGCAAATCAATCTTTCTGTTGCTATTTGTTCCAATACTTTCGATCTTCACAAAATAGACCTTTACAAAATTGATGCTGTTTCCAATAGTTCATTCGATTTACGGACTCATTGCTCTTTTTATCTCATTAAATTATCAAGATGCCAACTATTCATGTTCCAAAAGTTTAGAAAGTCGCTCTTTTCCACATACGAATCACTGGGAAGAAATGGCGTGACATACCTGATGAGTACACAAAATCATGAAATGCACCTATAATTTAGAGAGAAAAAGAGAAGCAGAAATGAAGTTCTTCGGTGAAGAAGAGATTGAAGTGCCAAGACCAATCACGATCGATTTGATATGCGAATTATTTTTAATATACATGAGTGCGTTTTTAATGTATTAACTACAGTGGGGCTTGATGCCCGAAAGGGTTATCTTCTTGATTATACTGCTTACACAGCTTCTTTCTCTTTCTTTCCGTAACGTGTAACACCCTTCCGTCACGGGGTTATCGATTCGTTTGCACTTTTGTATTGAAGAACTTCGCACCCTATAAAAACGGGACTCTCTCGCGTACGCTACCAGTCTTACATCAGGGGTCACGCTAAGATGAATGCCCTTACTGGTAAGTTGTTTGCCATGCGAAGAAGTGTTTTTGTGCTTTTGAATCTAGGTTTCGTGAGTTAATAAAGTTTGTTTCTACTTTTTCTTTCGCAATTCTGATAACAAGTGCAATGTGCAGAATTGTGAGAAACACAGGTGTCTTGTTCAGCTTCGATCTGATTGTCATCCGTTTAACTTTCCCCAAATTACAGAGGACACTGTTCTCTTTATTCACACATTTTTAAAAATTTCCACATTTTGTTTTGGAGAAGAAAGAAAACAATTTTTGCTTATGAATTCTGGCAAAAAAAATTCCTGAGGAAGTCATTTGTATTTTCATATAGCGTTTTCAGATGTATATCAAAGTTTTGCAATTACTTAATAAATATATTCAAATTTGACGTTTTCTTACAATTCTTGTCTTCAGATCTATCTTAGACATTTTTAATGCATAACGTATTACAATATAAATTATATTTTCAGTATTGCTGCTGTGCCTAGCAGCCGCGAATGCGGTACCAGGTAAGCTCTATTTTTCTTATTTTTTAAAATATAAAAAAACGTTCATCTATTAATCAATATAAACAATTGCGTTCTAAATATTTAATGTTATATCACTAATATTAAAATCAATTTTTCGGAAAAATTTAATTATTTCGTATTAATTCGCTGCAGCGTAGATCGTAAACAGTTTTTTCTAACGTAATAAAGATAATAGTTCAATGCATGTTTTAACCAATGATTTATTAAATACAAAATTATTTTGACGTCTTTTTCAAATAGTCAGAGATCAATCATATTTAATAATCGAAATACTACTTACTTCAATTGACAAATAAATAATACAAGACAGAATGCGTTAAATATAAAATCATGACAAGTTAATTTACAATATTTTATATCGGTATAATATTTTAGCACACTTTCCTGCTGAGAAAACGGTGATTTACAATTATTATGTGGACGTGAAAACCGGGATTATGGAGCCAGCGCAATACGCCTCCCAGTTCGCGCTCATTGGACAGCTTCACGTAAAAAAGGATGTCAGCGATCCGACTTTAAATAATGCCTATTACATCAAATTAAACAACGTAAAATACGGCATGTACAATGGCATGGTTACCGTACATTACCAACCGGTTGAAGTTTTCCATGAACTCGGAGAAGCCGCACAGCAAATCCAAGAACCGTTCGTGATTGTTTACGACGAAAGTGGCAAGGCAAATATCTGAATTCCTAATTTGACATAAAAATCGTTTGTGGAAGACGAGTGATTCGATTTGTTGAACATTCGATTTCAGTTCCAAGGCATCAAAGTGCCGGAAACCGAGAGCGGTTGGTCCAGGAACATCAAGCAAGGTATTGCTTCGATGCTGCAATTAGATCTGGTTCACATTCAGGTGCAAACCCCGATGAAACCGCACAGTTTCGTCACACATGAGGTAGGTAACGACTGATGGGAACATCCAATAAAAGTGGATCTGTTACAAAATGTTCTCTTTGGTTGTTACCACTAGAACACCATCCACGGTACTTGTCAAGTCGCCTATGATGTTCACCCGAAAAGACCGACGAATCCAGAGAACAACGTCTTTGTAGTCACGAAAATACACGATTTGAAAAACTGCAGCCATTTCGTTCAACGTATCTTTGATCACTTTGAATGCGAAAAGTGTCACGTGGAGTCTGTGGTAAATTTCTATTATTTTGTCCTGAGAATTCTATCAAACGTTTATTTAAATTCTGACTAAATTAGATATTATAATTAATCTATTTTTCTTTTTAATTTTAGGACGACATGACTACTTTCGCTAGAAGAGTCTTCGAGATCAAACAGCAGGACAATGACATTCTCATTGAGCACCTGATTGCTCACTCGGCTATTAATTATTTCCCTTATAATAGTCAATCTGAGGCTCACTATCTCTCGACTAAGTAATTATATCATAGTACAATCATCGCACCGTACAATTGCACTGATGACAGTGTTAATTTAATTATTCCAGCACTACTTTGGTCTTGCATTCCGTAGTACCAACGACGGAAGTTTCTGCGTTGGCTGTAAATGTTCAGAACGTGCCTCTCATTCGCGACGTCACTTTTAACAAACCGTTAGGAAATTACGCTCTCCATGCTGCCGAGGATCTCACTCATGGTCGACATATTGTGAAATTGGACATGCTGATCTCTAAACTTAAAAAGATGTTGGCCGAAGCTGCTGATTATCTCGAGGAAAATCACTTGGAGGCTAAAGAACCCGACTGTAAGCACGGACAAACCATCAATAGACTACAGCACACTATGAGCTACATGGATCTAGGTTCACTGGAGCAAGTTTATAATGCCATTCAGGATCCAAAGACGCCTAAGGAAGTTACGATAAAGTGAGTAATATGTAATAATCATCTCTTATCTTATACTATAATGAAATCAATGTTAGAATCAAGAAAATGATTTGTTTTAATCGAATCAAATAAGACTTAGCCTATATGGTCAAAGCTGAATCTTAAGTGCCCAATCATATTATTGTATACATTGATACAATAATATAATTGGGCACTTAAGATCCAGTTCTGACCGTATAGACTAAGTCTTATTTGATTCGATTTATTCGTTGACGATCAATAAATCTATCTAATGATAGGGGTAAACGGTATAGTAATTGGTCCCTTAAAGAAAATCATCATATAAATACATATTGTAAGATTCTGATTTAGTAAATTTGAGAATAATGCCACTGAAGATAGATTTAAAAAACTCTAATAAGCCAAAAATAAATAAAATTATTTAATAAAAATCGATGAGTTACCAATAAGTTTACGAATGCATTTTCTATCAGAAAACATAGTCGTTGATCACATTTGGACAGTGATTGTCTGACCGCTCGATTGGCCATTAGTTTCTATATATTCTCCTAATAATATATTTTATATTTTTTATGTTATAATTGGTTTTTTCTTTTTTGCTTCAAATTATTAATGTGCGAATGATAATTCAATATAAAAGTGACTATATTTTCCGATTCATGGGTTTATTATACACATAAATTTATTTATTTTGAAAAAGTATATGATAAATATAATATTTTATAAAAAGTAGATTCATTTTTTTATTGAAAAAAAGTTCAGGATGTCTTCTTAGAAAACTTTTGTACCATCCTTGACCCGGTACATTATCACGCAATGGATTTTGCAATCCACTTGTTTCCAAAAAATGTTTTACACTAGCTTGAATATTTTCCAATCTTCTTGGGAATCCTTTTTTGCTGCATTCGATAAACCATTTAACTAAATTTCTTCTCCATTACGAGTTAATACCGAAAGTGGACCCAGAGTAGATTTTTACAAATGCTTCGCTCATTCGAAATTGTATTGTTAATCTCGGCACATCAACATCCTTGAAGCTGTACGTTGCGACATACCTCTTCGTATAGCTACTGCTTTCTGAATATTTTCTTCTGTGTATTTTTTTTCATAAGAAGTCGCCTTCTTCATTTTCGACATTTTTTATTTTTTTAATTCTTAACTTACTCAAAAATTTCAAAATATCGCAAATTTAACAATCATGGGATGTTTAATATTTATTCATTCTTAACTTAATATAATATTTATTGTTTGTTTTTTAATATTATTTATAAGATAGTCGTTGACCACCTATATTTTTCATAATAATATGCATATTTTTTAACAAATAAACATGTTTTAACAATTTTAACCTCTATTCATCTGTATATAACAAATGTGAGAACTAAATATATTATAATGACATTAAAATACCTGTCAAATCACAGCTTTACTTTTAAGCTTTTTTGATTGAATACTACAGTGTAGTGCAATATTCGATAAGTCATACTCTTTAGTTATTTATTATAATCATAATATTATAGTGAGTGGCAAAATATTAATTGCATATAAAGCAAAAAAGAACAAAAAACCTGAATATGTTCATTAAAAAAGATATAAAATAAGCTTTTTTTTTAATATCTTTCTATTTCTAAAATAATGGCCAATTACTGTTGGGGGGCCAATAACTGTACTATTTACTTCTATTGATTTGTTTTAATTTTGAAGAAATCTAATATTCACAATTTTGCCTAGAGCGACGAAATAAAACAATAACTGTGACTTTAAAGGAATATCTTCCTGCAAATGATTCCAACTGTGGGCACGACCGCTGCCTGCCACTTCGTGCGCAATGTCGTCCGCAAGCACAAAGTGACCGATACAACTGCTGTCGCGATATTAACAAAATTGCCGCTGCATGTCAAAGTACCATCTGAGAGATTGCTTCTAGAAATGGAAGATTTGTTGAAATTTGGTGACACTGTGTCACCGCAAGTTAAAAAGGCCAGCATCTTTTCCTTCTCCATTTTGATTCGCAAGACGTTTATACATCAACAGAATAACATGGTTTATCCTCTTCTCGAGAGATATCTTCATCGTTTCTTTGATCATGTCAAGAGTAAGTGACATTATATTGTAACTGACATTGTATTAGACATTAGGAGTATGCAGCAAAAGTGACTCTTAAATACAAATATGTATTTGTAATTTTATCAAGTGTGGATTCACTTCTACTCTGATTTTTTTAATTTAATTTAATTATTTTTAACAATGTACCATTTAATATTTTTTTCGTAAATGTTTCAGACGAGCAATCATACGAGATGAAAATGGTGTATCTAATGGCAATGAAAAACGTGCAAATGGGCATCGAAAAGTTCTTGGAGCCGATCATCCGTGGCGAAGTAACGATATCCGAGAATCCACATCATATTCGCGTTCAAGCGATTTGGGCCATCAAGAAAGCAGTCGCCGATAAAGTCGAATACACTCACCATCTGCTCTGGCCTATTTTCACTGATGTCACTCAACTGCTGTCTATCAGGATTGCCGCTTATGACGTCTTGATGAGTCAGATGCCGAACATGCAACGTATCATGAACATCTATTGGTTCATGATATACGAGCAGAACAATCACCTGTACAACTATCACTTTACTACTCTGAAAGGTCTCGCTAATTCCGTGGATCCCTGCCTTATGCCAGTTCGCGAAATGGCCAGGAAGGTCTTACGCTTTACAAGGATCAGACCAGTTACCACTCAGCTCTCGTCTAAACATTTTGTCGATTATACAGATCCTATGTACGAATATGGTGAATCTTGGAATAATGCCTGGGTTTACGATGAATGGACCGGTGTGCCATACGCTGGATATGTCGAATATCATGCCTCGGTCGCTCGTAAACCTGTCGACAAAGTTGGCGTAAGTAATAAACACGATACACGAAATTATGATACACGAAATTGATACGTCCCGCAATAATCTCTGAAAAGAAAAGAAATAGAATGCATTTTTATCGATCTTTTTTAGATGTTTCTACAGAAATTTGAAAATTGTGCATGCGCGAGCAGTATGTAAATTTATAATATATATAAATTTTCTTTAGATCTACTGGAACGCCCATGGCCTGGATGAAATCATGAAAATGGTCAAGAAAGAATTAGTCGGCACCACAGTGGAGAATCTCACTAACAAAAATGTGCAGGACGTCTTGATTCGCGCCGCGATGGACATGCCGATAAAGAAACCCGTTCACATCGACATCTGCATCACAATAAACGGTCTTGTCGTTGCTGTCGATCATTTTGATCAGAACAGTTTCAAAAAAGTGTTCAGCGATTATACATATCAGCTCAAGCAAATGATGACCGGCAATTTCCAGGAGATGACATATGATACCTTTTATGAGATGCAGGTTCCCACTGACATAGGTCTACAGGCAGTTTTCAATACCAAGATGCCTAAGCTGTCGTCGCTCAAGTTCAACTACGTTCGCACCGAGGTCAAGAAACCGTCCGTGAACATCAAGTTCGATATCGACGCTCGCGTCTGGAAGCATGGCGAATATGTCATGTCAGTTTACAACCCAATCGTCGACGTTTGGCACTCGATTCGCCGCGTCGTTGTCCAGGACGTCGCCTTACCCGTGCAGATGAGCGTCGGTTACAATCACGAGGCGAAGAGTTTCAAAGTTACCATGCCGAGACTGCCGGTCACCAAACCGTCAACCACCGGAATACGATTCTATGCGAAGAATTTGGTGACAATTATCGAGGACGACCAAGATGTTCTCAAGACCTGCTGTGCTACCTGCCATCATCACACAGTCGTCACCACTGGCAAGAAAAAGAATCATCACGTCACCATGGATTCTAAGGACGTGGGTCTTAAATACAGCATGTCAATCTTCGACTGCGAGAACGAGATCACCAAGGTAACTAACGCCCAGGAATGGCAGCGTGTGTTCTCCGCGGAACATAAGAACACTTGGTAAGTAATAAATTAGAGTGCAATAATCTAATTAAATTGATATCTGTCACTGATAGTCCTTCATTTATATTATGAAGAATACAATTTAGATTTCACAATTAAATCTGAATTTTATTTATCAATGCGATTTCTGAATAAAAAGAAATTATTATGTTGCAATTTGTTCATTAGGAACTCGAAGCTTCTTCAATACATCATAGGCATCCGTCAAAAACTGATCAATGATTACATCTCACCAAAAATGGGTAACTGTGGAATGCTGCTGAAGATGGAACCCAGCATTGTTTATCCTACGTCGCATGTGAGCAATTAAAAATCTCGAAAGAAAGAAGTGCTTTCGGTATTTTTATTCATTTTCCTCTTTTTCTCAGGTCGATTTGAACGTAAGAGTCAGTGTAGAGGAGGTCGATAACATTCATGAACAGGGTTATTATGCTCTTAGCGGTCATAAAATCAATGTACGCAGTACCGTCGACGCCAAAGCAGCGTCCACAAACGAATCCATCCGTTCATGGGACGTGAACGTGAACATTGACTTGTCTCCGGGACACATGGTCAACAATCTCAAGGTTCAGATGATGAGAAAAACTCCAGGAGAAAAGAATTTGAACGTACGTCTAATCTTAAAAATTAATTATAAAACAAATTGAGAGATTTATTACAAATTACAAATAAAAAGCTTAATAAAGTAATATATAAAGTAATAATAATTATTGCTTATGAATGAGTTTTTTGTTTCTACTTTTAGATCTGCGTAGACGCTCAGAAAACCTATCCAGTGGTTGATGCAGATCCCTTGAAGGTCGATATTAAAGAAGAGATCAACAGCAAGATTACCATTACAGCGGGATTTACGGATGACGATAAATGTGTCCGTGATAATATGACGATTGTGATGACTGTCAAGGGCGAGATGACAGAAGAACAGAAGAGGCAAATGGAATATGATAATGTGCATGGTGCTTGTGTTAAGGACACCAAAAATGTGCATGTGCTGTTCTATAAACCGTACTATAAGGACCACGTAACTATTGCCAAAACTATGAATTGCGTTCGCCAGAATTTGCAGTACTCGACTATGAAAAAGTACACCATTAATGCAACGTATAAAAAGGTAAGAAAAGATAAATGAGTCACTTGTAACTATTAATATTAATTAGTAATTTCGCACTAATAATTTGATATAACTTTGAAATACATAAAGGATATACTTAAAAATATCTTAAATACAATGTTATAATTGGCTCTTTAATTTTTTAAACGTCTCTCAAATATGTTTTATGAATCTTTGAGCATCTCATTATTTAGGTCTATTATTTAGGTCTATTAGTCAGTAAAGTAATTTTGTATATATTTATAAATATTATAGAGAATAACACAATATGGAGAAAATTGAGAATATCACAGATATAAGCAAAAAAGTGTTTTTTCAGATACCTGTACAGGTATCCTCGATATTCGCCAGAATTGAAGATCACATTCGCGCATTGTATTTGCCGCACATGAAATACATCATGGATCGTGCTGAAAACGGTAATGCAAAAGTCGTGATCGAATACTCCCTTGACGTGACTCACGTCAATGCAACCGTCATTACTCCGGTCAACGGATACGAATACGTTCAAGTTCCCTTGCAGCAACAAGGGCCTCTCTTCGAGGGCATGATCGTGGACAAACCAGTACCGCAACCGCAATGGCATTTCCTCATGGATAATACTCATTTCCCCATATCTGCTGTGTACAAAATGACGCAAGGCCAAGCTAGTAAGTCCTCAGTAAGCAAAATGTTAGCAGAATGTCAATAGACTGGCAGCAGATTTGGTCAGAAAATGTCAGCAGATTGCGGTCCTATTCTGTCGACAAAACCTGTTCACATAATAAAACAATAGATTGTCGGCAGAAATCAAGCAGGCACTGATTTTATAGGTATTTAAATTGCGATGTCATTACTATTAAAAAATCGTCAAAAATGACCGTTTCCTATTTTATTTATTTTTAAAATAGTAATTTTAAACATAATAAATAAAAATTAAATAATATTAAGTTTTATTATCAGAAATTAATATATTTTATATTAAAGCACATTAAATTTTGAGAATATATTCTGAAGAATATATTCTGACATTATAAAAGTATCATAGCTCATAATATCATAGTATTAAAATACGAAATTACTAATTAATATTAGTTACAAGTGATTTATTTATTTTTTCTTTTTGTACGTTGCGTTAATGGTGTACTTCTTCATAGTCGTGTACTGTAAATTTTGGTGAACGCAATTCAGTAGTTTTGGCTACGTGATTCTACCTACCATAGAATTTTTTCTCTGTACTTTGTACATTTTCTAACTACAATACTTGTTAGCTTCCTTGATGCAAAACATAATCATATCTGCACTAATAAGTGCACGCATAAATAATATAGAAATAATTATGATATGCTTTTTGATAGATTTCAGTTATATAAAGACCCCGACAAATTTTAAATACGAGATGCCAATAAACACTATCTAGCGGCAATCTTGAAAGTATTCAGTGACAACGTAAATCCTGCTCAGTTTTAATTTTTATTTATTATGTTTAAAATTACTATTTTAAAAATAAATAAAATAGGAAAAGGTCGTTTTTGACGATTTTTTAAGAGCAATGACATCACAATTTAAATACTTATAAAATCAGTGCCTGCTTGATTTCTGCCGTCAATTTGTTGTTTTATTATGTGAACAGGTTTTGTCGATAGAATGGGACCGCTGTCTGCCGTCAAATTGTGACAGAAAATTCTGTTTGATTTCTATTGCCAATCCGCTGGCATAAAATATCAACAAGTTCTGTCAGATTTCTAGCAGCAGTTTATCGACGATATCGTCAGATATTACAGATTCTATGTGAAATTTGTTGTCTTCCTGGCATCTGAAATTTATAACAGACTCTGCTCAAAATCTGTCTTTTCAGGTTTGGCTATCTGGGTCGTTATTCTCGAATAGATCTTTCTTTCTTACATAAATATCATAGTAAACCCAAAAATTTTCAGTTCGAAATAACGTAACTTTTCATTTAAGTTGTTTGTTAATCCATAACGAATTCAAATAACAATTCATGCAATTCAATCATCTTTCGCAGAGATCTGCTCTGTCTATTCGCAAACATTCATCACTTTGGACGAGGGCAATTTTCCATTAAAAATATTCGGACCCTGGGCCCTTATGTCTGGTGATCATATTGATCAGACGTATGCCATTTTTGTGACAAGTTTGTCAGATGCCATGGTAGCCAGGATAGCCATGAAGATGTACATTGCTGATCACGAAATGGAGATCACATCAAACGAATCCAACATCGTCGTTACCATTGATGGCAATACAGTCGATCACGAAAAGGGAGTCATGGTGCCAAAAGACGAGCCGCAGTCTTTTGTGTTCAAGTAAGTGCGGCGATTATTGGGCATAGAATTTAAGAGAAATTTGTATTAAAATACAACTTTTGCTTGTAGACTCACCGTGAACAACAATCATTTTCTGATTCAATCTCAACGCGTACCGGTGATAGTGATGTGGACCCCCGTTAGCATGAGCATAATGGTGGACACCTCTCTGCAAGGTCATGTGACCGGCTTGTGCGGACACATAGACAACACGCATAAAGAGAAACTTCCCAAGATTTACATAGGGAGTGAATCTATTTAATTATATAGTATAATATAACTTAAACCTACGTAACATAATCTTTCTCTTATCTTGTTTTTAAACTCGAATACTGAGTACCGAGTTTTAAATAATTATTATATAAGTCTAGACTCTAGAGCATTATTTTTGTTGAACAAAATATTGCATAGTAGCATAAAAAAAGAAAGAGAAACATACAATAAATCTTTATTTTTCAATTATCTGTATTAACTTATTATTCCTTGGATCTTCAAGTATTTAAAAATTTTAGTTTTTTAAAAATTACTATTATCATGTTTCTTATTTTAAAGAAATAAAACTGCTAAAGATTTTTTTGAGATATTGTCAATATTTCTCTATACAACTTCAAGTATCAACATCTATTAAACACATGAAATTTTACCTATCGACATATTTTATATATAAAAATTAATGATATTTTAATATTTATATTTATATTTTCATAATTAAATAAATTATTATTATTATGTATAGTAATATGTTATTTAATAGTAAATTATTTGAAAGCAAACAATTACTTCTTATTTTTTACTGTATATACCAGTGCTCGGAATTAGTTGCCCTTTTCAACTCGATTTCAAAGGCAACGCCTATTGTCTTCCCATTACCGCTTGAAGCTCGACGGTCGAGTCGCTGCACGTTCTCAGGAGCGTTTCATATAAAAAATTCACCCAAATCATCTCTTCCGCCGTCATTAAAGCATTCTTTATTATCATTCTTTATTAAATCATTTTTATTTTTACAAACACTACATTTTTAAAAAATATGTTTTATGTATTTTTTAATAATACTTGTGATAATAAAACTTTACAATAGAGTTATAATATAATAGTTATAATCATTAAAATTTTAACAATTTCCACATCATCCGTGAAATTCTATTGATACATTTTTTTTTTTTTAATGGTTTTCTTAATAGTTTCCTTACTTATCCCCCACACTTCATCCCCGTAACATAAACTCCATTGGACCTCAGCTTCTTTTAAAAGCTTCTAGAAATTACTCTGTTCATTTTTCCGTCTAAAAAAAATCATAAATACTCTTCAGAATATGCTGAATCAATAATCTTATTTTTCAAAATCGAATTTTTTATTATAAAAAAATTAATTAAGAGATTTTTCTTACTTAAAAGTGCGCTCAAATTTTTGCTGGAGTGTCATGGAGGGGGTTTAAGAATTAATAGTTAGTTAGGTCTTAGTTAGTTAGTACCTTAGACCTATTTTATTTATTTTTTAAAAAAATATATATGGCTATGTAATATCTTATGATAAAAAACGAATTTTATATCATAAGATATTACATAGAAATAAACAAAAAACTACAAAAAAATAGTCAATTTATAAACAATATTAATTTCATTTTCTACGCGTTTAGTAGAGATGATACATCCATAGAAATTTTGAAAGAACTACTTTGCATACTACTCAGCAAAGATAATAATGCATTGTTCAAAGAAGAATATTTTTCTGTTTTTCTGAATTTTTTTTTAGGAAAAGAATATTTGCATAAAAATATGTACCCAAACATAAAAAAATTTTTGCAATTTTTAAGATGTAGGTGTTTTGAAAATAATGTATTTAAAATTTTGAAGAACTTGATGTATTTTCACCACATCTTCTGGTATCTGACATATAATATGACATATATGGCATCAACAATCACCTCACGTGATGTGGAAAAAATCTATTGTTAAATTTATTTTTTCTTTTTTATTATTTCTTTACTTTATTATTTCTGCTAATTTTATTTTTGCTTTAATTATTAAAACTATTATAACTCTAGATTTAACTATATTATAACTATAAACTAGAACTATTATAAAAGTCTATTATCATCAAATATTATTATAAAGCATATAAAATATGTTTAAAAAAAATCTAATGAAAGTTTATGAAAATAAAAATAATTTAATAAAGAAACTATTTTAATGATGGCTTGGCGGAAGATAATTCGTGTGCATTTTTATTATAATATAAACATTTAATAAAATATAAAATTAATATAAAATGCTCCTGAGGCACGAGGTTACGGTGATTCGAGCTTCGAGCAATAATAGGGGGTCAATAAGCGTCACCTTCGAAATCGGGCCGAAAAAGGCAACTGATTCCAAGCACTGGTACACTAAGAGAAAACGAAATAGTTGTGGCAACTATATTTTTGACAACTCTATAATTTAAGTATCTGACACTAGTTTTATAAAGTAAGAACTAAAGTAGTATTAAATACTATAAAAATATAGTAAATATATGTCAACTATTAATTGATAGTGAAATAGCGATTCAATTATCACTACATAGTTATATAGACTTTACACAAATAAGATATAACTATTACATTTTTTTAATGTAGACAAATATTTTTTAAAGTGAAGCATAACTAATTAATTATTGTTGAGATGACTTGAAAAAAGACATTATTATTATTATGCGACTATTTTTCTGTGGTTTGTTGAACAATTTATTATAAATGATTTATATTACTACAATTTTTTAGTTCGTATTACTTATTCAGTGTTGTTATTACAATTTTATAATACATAGTTGAGGCGCTATTTGTCTTCAAATTTCTAGTTGCTGATACGACTCTTCTCTGAACATATATACTATACGATAGCAAATCGAGTGAAGTTGCCTCCGTGGCGCAATCGGCTAGCGCGTTCGGCTGTTAACCGAAAGGTTGGTGGTTCGAGCCCACCCGGGGGCGTTATTTTTTTTTTTTCATCGTAACATTAATAATATTGTGCTCTCACGATATCTTAGGTGATAACCTTTCTAAAAAAAAAAAATGTAATACTGAGCGAATATCTTATCGTGTAATGACATGTATATTACAATTATATTATCAAATAAACTTTAATCGGAGTTTTGAAAGCGATTTGTTTACGTATATAATTTAAGAAACAAAATTACAATCGCGGAAAAATATGATATGCGCGGTTTATCGGTATTATGCAATTATTTATGTTTACAAATTATTTTCGCACTTGCAGATACGTTCGTGCGATTAGCGTTCAAAATTGCCGCGCAAAGTTACGATAGATCGCCACCGTCGAAAATCCGTGGCGCTTCGTTTCGCGCAGCATCCGAATTATCACGGACTCCATTTTTCTCTTATCGACTCCACGCGAGAAGAAAACTGAATGTTCCAACTCTAAAGTCACAATTTATTACGTAAGAATCAATTATTTTGTTATAAGGGCTAGTGATTACTGTCAATTTTAGCTTGATTATACATTCGTATGACGTAAAGAGGTGGACATTGATGTTAGATCGGCAAAAAAAAAAGGGTTTAGTTTCACCGGTTGGGACACTTCATTGCTGCTCCATTTAGGAAATATAAGATAATACGTCGGTACAAAGTGTGGTCACAATGAAAAATCTATAATATGTTTGTCATTTCTTTCTTTCTCTCCTTTTTTCGTTGCTAGAGCTACGCATGTTCTAAATATATTTTCCTCAAAGTTTTAGGTTAGAATAGCATCAGATAGGATCATGATTGAGAACTAACTATAATATATTAGATTTCATCATTCCAGATTACATAATAGTGTTTTATGTTTCGTAGGTAGGATACCATGGCAGCACAGTTTTTCAATCGATTGGGCCAGCTCGGTCTGGGCGTAGCACTGGCAGGCGGTGTCGTTAACTCTGCGTTGTACAATGGTGTGGTATTTCCTATTCCACGTGATAATCAGCTACGTTATTTTAAATTAATATATTAATATTTTTTTTTTTTTTAGTTGACGGTGGTCACAGAGCGGTTATATTTGACAGATTTGCGGGTATAAAAAACACCGTGATAGGAGAAGGGACACACTTCTTCATTCCTTGGGTGCAAAAACCAATTATTTTTGATATTCGTTCACGTCCGAGAAATGTCCCTGTCGTTACCGGAAGCAAGGATTTGCAAAATGTAACTATCACTCTTCGTATCCTCTTCAGGCCTGTACCAGATTCATTGCCTAAGATATACACGATACTTGGTATTGATTATGAAGAAAGAGTATTACCTTCTATTACCACCGAAGTGTTGAAAGCTGTTGTCGCACAATTTGATGCTGGTGAACTAATCACGCAAAGAGAAGTTGTGTCTCAAAAGGTTAGCGATGATTTAACGGAAAGAGCTTCACAGTTTGGATTTATCTTGGATGATATTTCTATTGTAAGTACAATTACATTTATTAATTATATTCATTGTATCATTACAAGGAAGATACGATATATTTTTGCAATTAACGTATAGATTATTATTTTTTTCTTAAAATTCTTTTAGACACATTTAGCATTTGGTAAAGAGTTTACTCAGGCAGTAGAATTGAAACAAGTGGCGCAACAAGATGCGGAGAAGGCCCGTTTCTTGGTAGAAAAGGCCGAACAGCAGAAGAAAGCGGCTATTATTACTGCCGAGGGTGATGCCCAGGCTGCGAGTTTACTAGCGAAATCTCTAACCGAGGCAGGAGACGGTTTGGTCGAGCTCAGAAAAATTGAAGCCGCGGAAGATATCGCGCATAATTTATCCAAATCTCGTCAAGTGGCGTATTTGCCAGCGGGTCTAAATGTGTTGCTAAATTTGCCGCAGTAAAGTAAATGAATTGTTATATGTTTCTACATGAATTGCATTTATATCATGAGAAGTTTGTCTCTGTAATAGAGAGAAAGAAAGAATGTAAAAAAAGAATATAGTCTATATGATGAAATGTTCCCTGAAAGATACATAGTGGGAAGACATAGTATTTTGTAACATTCATGGTTTGATTTGTGTATTTGCGCCATTTTATAAATATATTATGTCCTTATATTTTTAGTTGCTAAATTCTAGTGTTAAATAATTATTAATATTATTCTTAATATTGATGTAATGAATCCTTTAACATCTACAAAGCTTGAAGAATATTTGATAATCGGATGAAATATCCATATATGGATGTCCTATACTTAAAAAATAGTTTTTTATAAAATTAATTCATGTTTCTTTAGTCTTTCATATAACAACATAGCAAGTACAATTGAAAAGAAAAGAAAAATTCATTATTGCACATACATTCATACCCTAAACTGTTTCTCGTATCGGTCTTGAATTAATATTATATAATTAACAATAAGGAGTCAATCAAATTGAATTTATTCATTTATTTCTTGATTTAAGCTTATAAGTAATATTAGTATATTCATCATGTAAATAATAATTTTATTAATTTTTTATTTGGTTTTAAAACAAAAAATCGAGTTACGAATCTAATTTTGCAAACTCAAAAGTGTCAATGTATACAATCTGTTTTTTTATAGCTAAATTAATGTACACTTTTTATACTTTAAGTGAAATAGGTATATGTTTGAAATTTGGCAAAAGCGAGAAGGAAAGTTTTAGTGCAACAATAAAAACAAACCTATATACTTTTTAAATCCGCGATAACGAAAGGTCTCGGATTGGTAGATGATGCGGACTCGTTCGTTCCGGATGATCCGTTCGAACGAACCATCCGATGGATCGCCATGATCAATCAGGAAGTCGAAATTGGTAGAAGATTATCTCGGTCGGGGTGCTCGCATCTTGCCTCTGTCGGCACAAACTGTTAATAGAGAAAACAATCCATCATAATTTGGCGATCGTCGCGGGGCGCCTTTACCATGGTGGTCCACTGTAAAAACGTAAAATATACAGTAATATCGGTTGCACTTACATATATTATTAATGTCCAGACAGATTTATTGCGTATCTTACAGGGGCGAATGACTAGCGGATCGATTCTTTTTTTTTAAATACTAAACATATATTTCGAATATTTTGGCATTTATTATCGTTTTTTTAATTATTTTCTGAGAAGAAAATTTTACTAATTATTAATCTCTTCCGATATATAATTTGTAAATTTTTGTTTGCTTTGACATTAAAGTTACAGGAAAATCTAGAATGATCATGGTAGCTTCGCGCAATATTGATTCAAAAATTAATTTCACCTCTCAAAGATACGCAACACTCAGTATCATCATGCAGTACGCATCGTTTGCTTCACGGTTGTGCCGCATGATAATAATATAATATAATTTCTGCGAATAGAAAGAGGCAAGTGAGAAAAAGAGAGAGAGAGAGACTAAGGAAAGGAAGCACCAAGGAGGGTTCGTGGTGGCAGTAGTCGCGGGACGAGAGCAGATTAGCGTGAATAATGAAGACACGACCCCGTGAAAGCCTAAGCGGGTCTCCTTAAGTCTGTTCCTTCGAGTAGAAGCCGAAGCTGGAAAGGGACGATGCTGGGGGAGGGAGGTGGAGCGGGCAGAAAGGAGGTAGAAGCAGTTAATTACTCCTCCCATCCACGGGATAACGACTTCCCCTTATTTGTCGAGAGGCGCAAACAGCCAACCCTCTGCAAAATCCCTTGCCAAGACGCTTTCTCCAGAGTGTATACGCGTACATTTGACTTCATATATACATATATACGTGTATTACGCCATGTATAATGTAGTATATAGGTGCGCGTAGGTAGATAGGACCAAGGACCACCCGGTCCATCTCGGAATACCCATTTCGTATACATCCTCGATCGATCGGTCAGAATTTCACGAGGGGGAGCTTGCCTCGTTAAATCGAAGATGCAAACCTGAGCCCAAGATAAATCGAATTTAGGACAGCGATAAAATGATCAGAATATGAGACATTTTGTACTATTCTCTAAATAGGAATCAATGTATTATTCACTGATTTGCAATGCTATACTCATAACTGTGATTATTAGTGAGTATTCACTGTTTCTCAGCGATTTCAATTAAGAGGGGAATACTTTCACTTATCAGAATCAGTGTATTATCACTGAAAGACAGGACATATTTCACTGATTGATATAGTTATAAGTATAGCACTGAAATCAGTGAAATTTCACTGATTTCGATTTAGAGAGTACGAGTTTTAAAAACTAAACATAGTAACAAGATGCCTAACATGATAATTAAGAAGCTAATGCTTCATCTATTGAATTTCTTAAGTCATATGTATGCTTATCTTAATATTCTTCCATGCAGATTTATCCCCACTCTCTAAATAGGAATCAATGTATTATTCACTGATTTGCAGTGCTATACTTATAACTGTGATTATTACCCAGATAGCACAGGACGTCCTATGGACATTCATTTTGTGTC
>JANQDE010000013.1:1952693-1968216 GCA_037157785.1 Cephalotes varians
CCTGTATTTTAGATTTTTATTATTGCTTCTAAACTTCTCTTTATATATTTTTTAAGTTTATTCCACCAATAATTATGAATAGTAGAGCATTGAAAATTAGGTCCATTTTAGATCTTTTTTCGGATGTTCAATGGACGTCCGAAGTTGTGAATAACAGATCCATAAGATAGGTCCATAAGATTTCCTATGGACGTTCGTCGGACTATATTTGGTTAGCCTATGGACGTCCCGATGTTCGAACTCGAACGTCCAATGGACGTCCAGTGGACATCCATGTGCTATCTGGGTAGTGAGTATTCACTGTTTCTCAGATTTTTATTAAGAGAGGAGAATACTTTCACTAATCAGAATCAGTGTCATCAATGAAAGACAGTGCATATTTCATTGATTGATATAGTTATAAGTATAATACTCTGAAATCAGTGAAATTTCACTGATTTCGATTTAGAGAGCAAGCGAGGTATACTCTCATTTAAATTCGTGCGGATGATACGCGACGTAAAATCATCGTTAACCGCCATCGTTGTTGCAAGTCGAAGGGCCATCGACAGCTATAGGGTGATGCGGTGTAACACATGTTACGGATCGAGCCACGAAACATGCAACGAAACAAATGTTAGGTACGCCCGAATACACGTACGGGATGCGAGGGAAACGGGAGAAAGGTAGAGAGAGAAAGAGAGAGACTAATTACGAAAGAAATCATAATAGGCACACATGCACCGCGGGCTGTCGGGCTAACGATCGGGCTTCCTCCGCCGCATCTGCACCTGTTACTCGGATCTTATGGTCGTGCCGATGCACGCGAGCTACATATGCCGATGGCCTTCCTCAGAGACAAAACGCCTAAGGCTCGCCTCTCGCCGAAGTCCCCATAGATCCCGACTCGAGAAGGGTGAAATTACGTCCTCTAGAAATTCACTGCTTGCAACAAATTTTCTACGTCCTAACGATCCGCAGAGGAAGAGAGATAGACGAAGAGGAGGCATTAAGAAATTGACAGAAATTTATTCTGCGAAATTAAATTCTCAATCGGCAGGCTCAAAAATATTCCGGTTCCGTTAATTAATTCTAAGTATAAATCCTCTCTCTCGCTTTCACTCTATCCGCAATTAATACACTCTCGGTTTCAACATTACAGCCGCACATAAACATGAAACATGTGATCCCCCACGACACGGCGACGCTCGAACCGGAGACTCGGGCCACTACCGATGCGATTAGTTATTAGACGCGACTAGCTACATCATCGATATTAATGATACGAGCGGCGGGCTATAAAATTTCCATCGATTAGGTCCGCCGGGTCACAAACCGCGCCGCTGGCTCGCGAGCGAGCGAGCGAGCGCGAGCATATTCTCTATCTCGAGTTTGTAATCGTAATTAACATCTCGAACAACTGTTCCGTTTTATCGCGTTACTTCGCTTACAGGGATAGAGAAAGAGAAGTATCACCGAGCTTGAGAAGTCGCTTACGCACGACGAGTCAGCGTAATAACGGCCGCTTTGAACTGACCACGATCACGAGGAACCAACGACAAACGCGAGTGCGCGGGGGTTCGCCGCAGCTCGTTACAGAAACCTCGTTAATTAAGGCGGAAAATGCGCGAGCGTAAAACCGCCGTCGGTCCCGCCGTTGCGCCTAAAGGCAACCAACGATCTTTTTGTCTTGATACGGTCCACGGGGCACGCAGACCCGTCGCCCTTGCCGGCCGTCGCTGTTTCTGCATTAACGGTCGACGATGAAATTGGATGAACCGCGATTTTAAACACTCGCGCTGACCGCCGCCGTCATCGTCGTCGTTTCGGCTCTTTTCATCCCGCACGACGAGTCGGGCGTATGATTACGCACTTTGTTCGCGATTCTCGGGTAATCAACGCTGGATATTTACGTCCGCGAGTTTCAGCGGACTGCGCTTTTCATCGTAGCTCTGTGATGAAACGCGCGCAGCAAAGTATAAACATTGTCATTATTAGAAATGAAACATCAGTGAAGAATCGGTGGATTGAATATTTTTGATAAAGTGACGAATCGCGCTTAAAATTGATTGTCGCAATTTATTGCGTTCTGAGCGAATTCGGTGTCCAACAAATCGTTTCAAAGTCCGCACGTATCGAAGATCAGCAAAGATAAACTGCGTACAAACGGTTTAATATCTTCTCTACAGCCTCGTTAAGTTTTGTCGAAAATAGTAAGAGCTAGCCGTTGCAAAAATCGATTGCAACTGTAACTGCTGCGATTGTTTGCACGCGAGCAACAATTTGAAATTAGACTGTCCTTCTTCTTCCGTAAAAATTTCCCTTGAGCACAAGAATTTCCTAGGGGCTTGAGACGAGGCCAGGCTGCGGCGAGAGAAAGAGGCCGAATAGTCGGAATGTGAAGATATTATCCTCTAAAGTGTTTTAACCCGTCAGAGCAAACGCGGGCCATTCGCCTCCTGCAGTTGCAATTTAAAAAAAACTGAATCAGATTTTTCCTTTTGTTCTCTCCCTCTCCCGCGCACCCTCTTTCCTTCACTCGAGACCTCGCACGCGAGGAATAATTTTCAATAAATGCGCCGCACGATCTGTCCTGGCGAACAATCTCTTAGATGCGACCGGCTATTTGTGAGGCTGGTACGATATAAAAAAAATAAGCTTCGGAAAAAATAAACTTCGACTCTAAATCTCTTCCTTTCTTCGAAATACGAAAGGTTTCATATTCCTTCTCTATGTACAAATTTCTTGGTCAATATTAAAAATTCATTAGATACCTTGATTTCAGTCAGAAAAGAAATCTCTTTTTATTCTAGTTATTTATATTTGCTTGTCGTTAAGTCTGATACCGTAACGATCGTCAGAATTAAACGATACGAGTGTGTCAGAGGCGAAAAAAATAGTGACGAGTATTGCATCGCCTCGGTTCGGTAGCCGAGGCACACAGGTGAGAGCCCGAGGGGGTCACTCTCTTTCTCTCTCTTCTCGGCACTCGGCTCGCGATTGATTTAGATCGAGGGAAGTCCCAAACAAGCCCTGTAATCACGCTGGCACGCCGGTGCGTACGCACGCGAACGAAATCTCCGGGGGTACATTAGGATCCGGGAGGGGCACGGAGTTGCAGGAGGAATGTTCGGGTCTCCTGCATTCGATATGCGCGCTAGATTGGTTTACCTGAAATTCCTCAAGGTCAAATGTACATGGCTACATGGTAAACTTCTTGGCAAAATGAATTAGAACGGGAATGCGGTATCTGTTATACCGGTTGTTCAATATGTTCGGTATATGAAATAACGAGAAACCTAGATTTTCAAGAAAACAATTAGATAATGAAAAAAATTGCAATAAAGCAATAACTACATGTAAGTTTTGGAAATCTTCTATTAGGATTCAGGAGAGAGAGTTGCAGGAAGAATGTCGAGTCTCCTGCACTCATGCACGTGCTAAGTTGTGTCCCTCGAATTTTCTCTTCTCAAGGTCGGAGAGAACTGCAAGGTAATTCTCGGCAGAACGAATTAAACTGCGTCTACCATGCCAAATCGTACGAGAGAGACCTACAGAGATCTTTGGGTGATTTAGTGTCTAAAAAAGCAATTAGCGGCGATGGTCAAAAGAAAATCGTAGTAAAGGACTAACTGTTATATATTTAAGTTTTTTGGAAATCTTCCTTGATTTTATTACAATTTATTACAATTTTCCGTGAAATCCGAGCACGCTATCTCGTTTTGCTGTAATACAACTTACGAAACTTCACGTACCCCATTTCACAGTAATACAAATTATACGTCGTTGAAGTTAGAAATTTGTGGCCGGAAAGTAGGATGGCGCTCCCGTTAGGAAGCTCCCTCCTCGCGAGTATCCTCAGGAAGTGCCGAGGTCATCGCGTGCAGACCCGTATGGGACGATCGCAAATTTCTATTGTCGACGGCGCACAAGAAAGAGAGGTTCACGGCTATAGCGTACGCAGGGTCAGGTGATGACACTGGGTGTCACCGTTACCCGGTGATCACCTCGCAGCGCAAATACGAGCGTGTATATTCGAACGAAAGTGGAACGGCGACCGTGCAGAATTACCTCAGCTAAAAGAAAAAAAGATCAAGAAATTTTCTTTTTTTTCGTTTTGTTTGAAAAAATATATCGAGACATTCCAAACCTACACTGTTAAAAATATAATGAAGTTTCATGAACTTTTAATATACACAATTTGAATTCAATTTCATGATATTACATTAAATTTAATGTATTTGTAACTGAAAAGTATATTTATGTACATGTACATGAAATTTAATGTATATTTCATAAAACTTTATAAAATGTAATGTACTTTTCATAAAATTTTTCATGAAATTTCATGTACACTTTCATTACATTTAAGTAACTATTGTAACTTAGTTTTCAGTTAAATCATTAATTATTTTTAATTTCATAACTACGAGCTTTATTTACGTGTAAAGGAAGCATTTCTAATTACTGAGAGTGATTTAACATAAAATTTAGAAATCAAGAAATCTTTTCTTCACGAAGAGAATTACGATGTGTTCACGATAAATGTTTACCTAATTTCCATGATTTGAAATTAGTTTTCTAAAGGAGAAATTTTTAACAGAAATATATCGAGATGAAAAAATATATTAAGATATTCTAACTTACCAAAAGTTCGTGATTTATCACAAATTTAACATAAAATTTGAAACCTTCAAGAAATCTTTTCTTCACGAAGAGAATTCCGATATGTCTTCGCGATAGATGTTTATCTTCTCTAATTTCCATTCAAATTAATTTTCTAAAAATGATATCGAGATGAAAAAAAATCAAGATTCTAATCTATTGGAGGTTCGCGATTTATCACTGATTTCACATAAAATTTAAAAAACTCAAGAAGTCTTTTCTTCACGAAAAGAATTCCGATGTCTTCGCGTCAAATGTTTACCTTTCCTAATTTCTATGATATGAAATTAATTTTTTAAAGAAGAAATTTTTATTGTTAGTAGAAATACTTATACGGTGAAATTTGCGGGTTTTGATGCGCGATGCGCACGATCGTGGTGGACAACACGCACATGGAATACTCGCGTGACAAGAACGATCGACACATTTTACGCGATGTTCGGCTAACGGTCAAGTTTCTTACTTCGCGCTTCATGAAGTACGCGCGACATTTTTATCTTCTGCGTGATAACCGCTCACCGTGATCTTTTTTTTTTTCCCTCGAATAATCGAGTCATACGAAGCGAACCCATTTCTTTTTCGCGCCCTCGAAATCACCTTTTCGACATCGTCACGCGACTCTGCTCAGGCAGCGAACCATTTTGCATTTGAGGGCGATTAATTTTTCGCGCGAGGTTGTGATCTTCGCGAGCCTACTCGTTTCCTTTGCTTCGGCCTCACTTTTTGTATATTTCTAAATGAAAGATTGAATGATTTAGATAAAAACAAGCTGAGTGTTTTCAAATGAAAATTCTGTGTGAAAGACAAGTAAGGCTTGCCTTTCTTCAATCAAATTAAAATTATTTTGTTTTTGAGATCACAGAAATATTTCATGTTTGGTGCCTTTAACATCTGTAGTCTATTTCAGTACGTTCATTGAGCATTACTTGCGCCGACACTTGGTACCGCCATTTCCACGGTCTCGGTAACCGTCTCGCCGACGACCTCATGACGAACATGACGACAGGTAAGTGGCGTTCGCCGTGACCCGCGTGATCATCCAACCAGCGGCTTCCAGGATCGGCGGCCGCGGAGGACGACGCCGCCGTACAAAAGCGGGGCAGCTCGGTTCCCACAGGAGCCGCTCTTCCGTGCTGCCTCGTACGTACACGTACGTTAATTCGAGGGAGAGGTCGCGCGGGCTGGAGGGACACATCGCCTGCCGGAGGATCATCGTCGACGTGGAAGGAGAGACCGGCAGGCAACATATGTGTAACGTGAGGGGCGTTTCGTGGCTGCGGTCCCGTCCGTCCGTCCGTTCGTCTGCGGCAAGGAGCCCGTAATTGCCACATCCTCAGATGCTCCCGTAGTGTGTATGCCCGGGTCGCGCGATGCATTGCACCACCACCACCACCGTCGCCACCGTTACCAAAAATCGTCCCACCATCCCACCGTCGCATCAGATCTGGAGCGATGGATCTGAGAAACAACTATCATGTATAAAAACATGGACAAGTTGAAATCTCGACAATATTAGAAAATGTTAATCAATGTTAATCTCTTTATTAATCTTTTATTTATGATAATGCTCAAGTAACGACTTTCATATTTACTCTGGATACTATCTTCGCTATCGCGATTGAAATTTGAACATAATTGCCGTCAAGTTGCAGACGTTTTTCAGTTTTCAGTAGCCAATTCTCATGGGGAAAAGTTATAGCAATTACAGCTGTATTAAATTCTAAACTTTTTGTCCCAAATAAAAAATCATTAGAAGTTATGATACTGTAAGATAAAATATTATAAAATAAGTGATAATACATATAAGATAAGATATTGAAAAGAAATAATAAAATTAAATAATATTTTCGAAATATTTTCGCTTGGCTCTTGATTCAAAAATATTCTCAAAGAGGACATCGTACAATTTGTCCGGAAATTGTTTCCTCTTTTTCTCTACTATCATAATTACCTTTTTGAATCATATAATGTTTCTCAATGTCTAATATTTCCGGTTTACTTCATTCTACATGAACGTACTTTACCTTTTGCAAATTACTGCTTGCCCGGTTTACATACCAGCGTGCAACGTGCAAAAACACGTGTTGAAAGCTACGGCCAATTTATTCCCTAGCCGTCTCGCCTAGTATTTATAAGTCTCGCAGTTTTATGAAACGGGACCCGGTCCTCCGCCCCTACCGTCCATCGCCGCGGCCCCAGCGCGTACGTATGCACGCGCGTGCAAGATGCAAAATACGCGTGTGCGTGTCCGCGCGACGCTTCCGTCACGCGACCTGCTGTGCGACCATCGCGCGTTCTCTCCCTCTCAACGAGCTTTTTTTTTCGTCTTCTTTTTCTCCGGGACTGCGAGCCCTCGGCCCCCGGCCATTCGTCGTGGATTTTGATGGACGGTGACTCTCGCACGAGAGGACGAATTCCCGCGGATGCGGATCCGCAGGAAGGACGGATGCGCGCGGAGAAAATTGCTGCTTGGGGTGGAATTAATTTCCGACAGACCTTCCTTTCCGCCTTCCTCCCCTCGTGCGGTTTCTTTAGAACCCTTTCTGGGTGTTAATGTGCACGTCGTTGTCGCAGAAACGGCTCATTAACATCGCACAACTCTTTAATAAATCGACAAAAAATTTTGGGATTGCACCACCAGAGTGTTAGCGATACCAAGATTTCAGAGTTAATAAAAAGATCGCCGAGAATTGTTGGACGTTCGAGCAATTAACGAAATGTGCTCTTTTTCCATCACTTTAACATCGAACTTGCTACTATAATAAAGGAAAACAATTATCGCGTTATCTCGACGTCTTCGCTTTGTACAACGGTGGTTGTTAAATTTCTCGCTTTCACGATGGCTAAAACGACGCCCGGCTACTTCGACCTGAGAACTTAAACGAAGAACAATCCGCCGCCGACTCTTTGCCTTCCGGTCTTAACAATGTTTTTGTCCAGAGCGTAACCACGATTTCGCCGTAGCTCACTTTTTATCGCAGCGTAACGATACCGGCAAGATTAACCGGCACAACGTCAAATAAAAGCGCGGAGAAGAGATAACGTAATAAATCTTCATTAGGAAGGAAAAAGCGCCGGGCACATATACACGAAGATAATACGACGATAAATGACCGCGAGGCGCCCAGGCATTTCCTTTTCTTTCCCCAGGAAATCGCGGGCAGAAGTAAAGACATCCGATGCAAAGAACGAGTAATTTACAAAATTATCCGCTAATCTGATAAAATTGCATTAATCGCAGAAATAATGCTGCATATAGATCGTAGAAGTAGATTTTAAATATATGATCTATTTAAATTAAATATTTTAAAATATAACTTTTTTTTATTTAAGTACTTTGAAGATATATTAGAGAGAAGAAAAATATTTTTGAGCAACGAAGACTCTACATGAAATCACTGAAAAATAGAAACACATGTTGTCTCATCGTTTTTCAAGCAAAGGGAGGATATTCTTCAGTTTTGAAATGAAAGGTTTCCCTTTGTAAGTAGCAGGTCAACTTCAAACTCACGTCGTGGATCCGCGAAATTCCTTCTAATTCAATCAGGCTCCCAACCACAATGTGCATCCACGAGAAGCGTAGAGTCGACCCCAATTTAACTCACGCATTTCACGTGTCAATCATTATAGTTTGATGCTTGAGAACCGGGTTGCGCCTCTCGATCGTTTCCGCTACCGGCGGAAGTTGAACCTGTAATTTTCCACGTAATTTGAACGGAACTTTCGCCAAAATCCATAACAGGAAAGTCACCCTTTAATAACGTTTTTTCTTCTTATATTTTTTCAAGATACAACTGTTCCGATATTTTTAAAAAGAGAATTAATACTTTTTATAGATACTTGTAAATAGTTTTATAACAATAAAAGTGTGAAGAAAAAGGAGCAATGCAAAAATTAAAAAAAACTTCACTTATAACAAAAAATTATTCTAATTTATCAAAATTTATTCTAATTATTCTAATGTATGAAAATTTATTCTCTCTAATTTATTTTCAATGTATCTTCTTCGTCCGAGATTTCTTGAAATGCCAATGTTTGATTGACAATTTTGACGAGATCTAATTATCTTCCGATTAAAATACGGCACCTTGAATTTTGAGATGTCGGCGTCAAATCTTTATTAAACGAAAATGCATGACATTTCAGAATTTTAGAACAAATTTCCGGAGCGATATTCTACGCGGGTAGATCTCGCGTCCATTTCCGCGGGATGAAAGAGGAGCAACCTCGAGCAACGTGTCTGAGAGCAGCATCCGCGCAGCATCCGCGCAGACCGGCCGCCCTCGCTCGCTCACGGCGTAGAGGTAGTAACGACGAGATTTACAGTGGCGCTTGTAGGTAATAAGTCATGCCCGACGAACATGTCGCCTACCGCAGACCTTCGCGCGTGGCCCGTGGTCGCATACATAAAGATGATGCCAGGTATGAAATGCGATACACAGCGGTATATACCAGCGCGGCCACTCCTTCCCGATAATATCGCGCCAATACACCATTGCACCTTTCGGGACACACGTTTGACGCAATGCGCGCGTGTATATGCAACAACATCCGCTGCCGCAACACGCGTGTCCTTCGCGTAATCTGCGTGGCACATTGACGTCGTCCGTTTCGCACCATAGAAGATACAAAGATGCCAACCGATCAAATCAGTCATTGAAGGTTGGAGAAACTCGAGAAGACAAACTAACTTACTATTGCGTGAAATATTGTTCGTAGAAAAATTTATTCTGCGAGAGACATTTAGTTGCTTTCCTTAAAATTAAAATTGATCTCACACATGTCATTATTTTTATCCTATCATCTCTCGACTTATTTCGATTTTACTCGGTTGATTCTTATATCGTAGACGCCTTGCGCTTCCCAGGTTCTCTCGGAACTTGGCACGAAAATTTTCACACAACCGGCGTAAGTCTCGTCTTTTTCTTTTTCATAGCGATCTTCCGTCTCTGGCCGCTGCAACCGTCGCATCCCGCTGACGATATTGAGTAGAAGATTGCGTCGGCCTCTGCATGTAATGATGATTGTCCGGAATAATTTCGGTGGCGCGCCGCTTTTTGAGTGTCACGCCATTCGGGGCAGCGGTCCTGCGACCGCATCAAGAGGGGAGGGGGGCTCTGGCTAAATCTTTCGATGTAAATTTTCGCCCGGTACCTCTTCCCGCTTTCTTCGTCCTCGACGATAAAATTGACTGGCGTGTAATTTTTCGGTAATTCGTACGCCTGACGCCACGCCGCGTTCGGTTTTGCATCCGCTCGTGAGTCTTTTTGCTCCAATTCGAGAAGCTCTCGTATCCTCTCGCGTGCGAAATTTCGTAGCCATCGAGGGTTAACCGTTCGTTTCGGGAATAGGTAGATTGAGAGGAGAATTTGTCCCGAATCTGGCACAAGCCCGCTTGAGATCGCGGAGTAATCATAAAAATCCAAGACAAGAAAATCCGTCATATGCAATAACACATTGCCAAATTGGATTCATAAATCAAATCATAAAATTGAAAAAAGAAAGAAATTTGTTTTTCTAAAAAAATATTAGTTATTATCGGGATAACGATCATGATGATAGCAATCATGTAATATTCATGGTAATGTTAGTAACCCTGTATGAGTGTTCATAGAAAATGAAAGACTCTCGACTCTCTAAATGATTATTATCCTAAACGCGAAATTCATCCCTTTTGATGAGCCACGGAAGAAAGGAGCATCATCCCGCCCATCAAGATCCTTCTTCGCCACACGATCATAGCTCCCCCCTGTCTGCCCCAGGAGAGCTCCGATATCGATGTGTCTATCTTCTTCAGCTTCCAGATCGGTCGGATACTCAATATCCCGATACCTTATCGCCCACATGATTTCTGGATCGCTTGTCTAGGTATAAGAGAGATATATATTCGTCGAGAGAAGCCCGGTGAGAGAAAGAAAGAGAGAGAGAGAAAGAGAGCCCGTGCCCGGCTAACCCGGCCTCTTTCCCTTTCTACCTCGTCTCCTCGATCTCTCTTCTTGTTCGCTCGCGCGTCTCACGTTCGCTGGTCTCTCGCTCTCTTCTCGCTTACCATCTCAATAACGCGAATGACTGAATGGTCTGAGTCTCGAAATCCCGAGATAACCTTTATTGTAATTACAATGAAGCATTATATATATGCGGTCGGCATCCACGGAGAGGTCGGAGGTCATCCGACCGCTGAGGTCTTCACTCGGCTTTGCTCACTACGTCTTACCGTTTCTCCTGTTCCTCTCTAAGGCCCGTTTTCATCTAGCTCTGCTAACGCTATCCCTCCTTTATTCCATATAACGATAATATGAACGATATTTTTACGTTATAAAAAAAATCGCGTAAGATTTGAAAAGCGACAAGAAATATAGAGCAATATTATTAATAAAAAAAAAAGTTGCATCTGGTGTGTACGGGAAATATAAGTGCGTAGGAAAAAGTCCGCTTTCTAAGCACGTATATTCTTCGTAATTAAAATTTAATAACCCTTTAGTTTAAGGGGTTTAACCACTATCTCTATGGTATGTTTTACGTTTGCATATTACCACACGTTATGCTGTTATTACATAATAATTACGCAATAATTTCGCAACGAAACTTGTTTCGGGTTAATCTCCGCTTATTAATAACGCCTTGTCCGTGTCTCATTATCTTTGTATTCTACGAATCCTTCTTGAGATCAAAGGGGAAAGGAGAGAGAACGAGAGAGAGGCAAGACGACTGGCCTTTTCAATTAATTTGTTTGCGCGTGAACGCCTCTTCCTGCCGATGATTTACGAATTTTCAATCGATGAATCTCTCCCCGTGAACTTAAACGAGTGAATCATACGTCTTTACGTGTGTGTTTCTCAGGAACGCGTGTGTTTCTCAAACACACGCGGACCTTATCTCGAATATCGAATTAAGACCTTCCTGTTACAGTTCGTCATAATATTCTTTTCCCTATTGTAAATTCAATTAGATGTATTATTCCGGTAACAATAAGATATAGAACGGATATAGATTTAATGCTTTAATATTTTCGACCACAAAATTGTTTAGCGTGATAAAAAAGTATATTTTTAAACACCTATTTCATTAAATACATAGATGTAATTTATTTATGCAAGGATAATGTTTTTATACGTATAAATCTTAATATCGCGATATTGACGATTAATATCACGTTTGCAATGACGAGGAGATATTTCTTAGGGAATTTTAGTCGATTCCTTCGTGGAGTCCTGTTTTCCGGACGGTTGCCGGAACGGTATAATTATCCGAATATTAATAATTCAATCGCGTATATGATTAACAGGTGCCGAAGATTTGCGAATCTCTCCTCATCTGTTTTGCCTTTTCTTTTCTTCACCTGTAAAAGGGTTGGTACTCGATGAAGGCGGTACCGACGACCACACAGAATGTCGATGAGAGGCATGTCTCTGAGTACTCTAAAATTATTTTATACGGGGTGTTCGACACGCAGTTGTTACCTTGAATCGTATTCGGGCACGGAAAATGGATTCGTTATGCTAGATCTTAACGATTTAGGAGTCTTTACCATGTTCATTTTTCATATTCGTTATGCATACTTATTCGTTACGTATATACTTAATGCGATATACTTTTCTTTAATTTATTATATAAATACTTAGGAATATAATGAATTGACACAAAATCTCTCTTAATTCATCATTTCAAAAACAATATTTTTATTTAGCCGTTCTAAATTTATCCCAGAGTAGATTTACGATCGAACGGGATCACTGCGATGGACAATCAAGACGATTTTACGTCGCGAGACGCGCGGGTCGAAAGATCGAAATCGTAAGTGCGTCACGCCACGGCCGTCCATTCTTTCGCGTACAGGCTACACCACCCGTTAGAGAGGCTGTTACCGCACCGGGTGTGATTTACGCGTCCCCTGATTTACACTGATTACGGGGGCCCCGCCACGTCGCAAAAGCAAATACAGTCTCCTACCAGCCTCCCCTCCCTCGTGTCCTACCACCCTCCGCATCGGGCGGCCGGTTGCAGGTCGTCGGGCACCCACTCGCCCAGGCCAACATCAATTCCCGCTGATTGATTTTACTCAGGTATTAAATTAATCCCCTGGAGAACGGCGGACTACGATCCGTGCCGTAAACGCTTTGCCGTTCGCCGCAAAGAGGCACTCGCGAGTGCGTTTTATTCGCGCATTACCGCCTTATTATCGACGAGCCCTTTTCGAGCTCTCGACTATTTTTACCTCGTGTTACGTGCGATTTGTCCTGCGTGCTTTCTTGCGTGATAGAATGCTGAGGTATAAAGAACAGATAAAACGGAATAGTAACAGAATTACAAAACACAATTAAACAGCTTATCTCTCTATATATAAGTTCTCTTAATACTCTCTAAATACATATTTTTAAGAAATGAAGATTAGGTATTATGGAAAGCCCTTTTTCTCGCATTAGTATAATTGATAATTTCTTAATGTGATCGAGTATCGGGAGTATTTAACTATACGGTTTTATAAAAGAATAATCAACAAATCAATCGGAGGAACCCCAATAAAATAAAATACGTTAATATCCCAGACAACACCATGTTCAAAATCAGTCGTCATAAGACATCTTTTAGACATCATAGCATAAGATATCTTAAAGACGACTAAAATACGTTTAAAAGATGTCCTAATTTTAGACATGCGTGCTGCCTAAAGTGGTACACAATCTAGCGCGTGTTCATCGTGATTAAAGCGGACATTTCGATCGACTTCAATCAAAAGGATCAGCAAACATTTTGAAATTGCAAGCGGTTTCATCGATGACTCTCGCGATGATTTCCGATCTTGTTCTCTTCTATTCCCCATCCTTCGAAGCACGAAGACGATACTCGTTAAGGGCCTACTTCTCTCGTGCATCTCTCGCATCAACATGCGCTCTTACGAGCTGGCGTTTAATATCCGAATCCGTCTGGTATTTATCACCTCGTAGACACGCCATGGCAAATTGGTTCATGGCATTCAAGAGCCCCGTGTACGCGATATCATTCTCTTTCCGCGATCGCTTTGCCCTCTATTCTCCATTATTCTCGCTCGCCCTATTTTGCGATCTTTATCGTTTCCCTCATTCAGACCTCTAATTATTATAATAATTATTCATAATTATTTATGTTATATGATCCATAAGATTATATTAAAATATTGTAGATACGGAGAGAATATTATATTTATAGGAAGAAGTCAATTTTTTAATTTCTACTTCCTTTACATAAATTAATTAACTTAATCGACAATGACCAGTAGATAATGTAGACCAGTAGATCATGAATCAATCAACACATAATATGCGTTTAACACAATTTACACAGCACACAAATGTTGGATCCTATCGATAACCGTAACATTTATTTTCATGCCTATCTTCTTACAGGGACACACGTAGCGATCTTGAGGAATGACCCTGAGACACACACGGCCGGTCTACCTCGAATTCACCTAATATTTATCGCACTGTAGACACGCCGTGGCAAATTGGTTCGCGAAGCGTTTAAAAGCCTCCTCGTATGAGACACATCCCTCCACCGCCTCACTTTTTATCGCTCCTCGCTTTCTCTCGTTCTTGTTTTGGTCTACGGTGTCCCGCGCGTCCCGCCAAACTCTTTTTGCTCTTCCGGACCGTCTTCGGACACGAGGAGAAGCCCTCCGGCAAACGTGACCGGACGGGTCCGAATCATAAATTCCACCGGGTAATGTAACGTCCGACGCGATTATTTACTGATACTTACCCGACGGCCAGCAACCCACCGGCGCTACCTACCAACCCGGAGACTTTTCCTTCCCGGACCGAGATTTCAGCGCGACGAAGATGACAACATACATTCGAGAATCACTAACGACATAAAATATATGTGCGAGGCTTGCACATATTTGGTTGAAAGAATTTAGAACAAAAAGATATATATCGTTTACGGCATTGCTTCGAATGTGCTAATTTCTGAAAATGCAAATGTATCGATATAAATTGATGCAACCGACAGTACGAGAATCTTAAGCAATACGATATTTATCGTGTAAAAGTAATGTACTTGACGCGACACGCTATCGCATCTCTTGATAAAACTCACCCTCGCATTCCGTAGAGTTTCGTATAAATTAAATCTGGTATAAAGCTTTTATAATAATTTGCAGAGGGTTACGTCCGTATGATATATGTTCCAACTTTAGCTTTTGTGTCCTCCCAAGAAGTGCCCCTCTTGTATTTAAGAACGATAACGAACGGCATTCATTAGAAGCGGGGAAGATACGAAGATCTTTCTTACATCATTCTATATTTGAAATTTAAAATTTCTGAATAAATATCCGAAAAAATCGACTGATATATTTGAAATAATTCAGATATTCATCACATTTTTTTCAACAAAAAACACGCACAATGCACAAATGACTTCCTCGTGTAGCGCGAGAAAACGCTGAAGACTAGGGAACGCTAAATATATTTGGAACGAGTGAGCATTCCTACCTGGCGCAAATTCGCAGTAGGAATCGCAGTTGAAGTTGCTTTTCGGCAACGCAACGCCGCGCCGGACGGATGGTGGTCGGGCGGAAAAAAATGGATGGAAGCCGGTACACGGGAATGAAACTCATCTCTGCTCCAACCCCCGAAACTGCGCCAACTCTTCCTCGCTTCTTTTCCCTTTCTCGATTCCCCTCTCACCGTCCTCCCTGTTTTCTTCCGTCGTTCCGCGCGCAGACACGCAGACGCGCAATCCGCAGTATTTCGCGGCAGAGAGAAAGAGCAAATATCTCATCGCCATGAAGAGCTAGAGGGTGGTTTCTTTCTCTCTCTTTTTCTCTCTTTCTCTTTCTCTCTCTCTTTATTTTGCTCTCTCTCTCTCTCTCTCTCTCTCTCTCTCTCTCTCTCTCTCT
>JANQDE010000013.1:1968346-1984862 GCA_037157785.1 Cephalotes varians
TCTCTCTCTCTCTCCGTAAGCTCTCTTTTGCCTCCCCCGTTGCCTCTCCCGTGCCCATCCGGCGCGCAAATGAGGTGGAAAAGATAAAGACCGCGACGGGCGATCATTAACATGCACGCTCTGCTTTCGAGGAGTCTCTGAAGGATCGGCTGACGGTGGATGGGTAGATTTGGAACCGCATCTCCCGTATATCTATATATGTATATATATATATATATATACATACATATATATACATATATATATGTATGTATATGTATGTATACGTACAAGTATACGCGCACGTACATAGTAGTGCCGTGAGAGCGGAAAGACAGAAAGAAGCGGGGCACACAAGAGGAGCGGAGGATAGAACGGAGGACCAGCCGCGGTGGAGATGCCAACCTAATGGCGGCAGCAATTAACAACAAACACGCTCATTAATCGAGAGAGAGAGAATCTTCGTTTTCTCCATCGTTCTCCACCGTACGGCCGTATTTTCTTTCCTCCTTTCTCCCTTTTTGCCATCACCCGCCATCTCCGCCGCGCGTTCTTCTCGCAAACACCGTTTACCCCTTTCACCATCCTGCCTCCTCCCGTGCACACGACGTGAAGTTTCCTATTAAAAAAAAAGGGTTGGGAGCATAATAACACCGCGGTCCTTTCATACAAACGATCGATGTGTAAAATCGCGTACGATGTGACCGAGGAACGAAGCGAGCGCATTAGGTTTACAAGAGCCACGCTTTATTTATCCGCGAGGACTGCTTAACCCTCTGCGAGAAAAACTGAAAAACGAGAATCAAGAGTAGTGAGTCTCGTTACGTGTCAATAAATTCACGAGTGGCATCTAATTGACCTTGCTGATAATTTGAACGAATTTGAAACGATATGCATCGCGGTAAATAATGACATATGATAAGAATAGTAATGCAAAGTGTTCGAAATTTAGCGTATACTTTCAGTATTTATGCTTAATCAAACGATTCATGCCTACAAAAAGAGATAAGAAACGAAATATATCAAGACGTCGGTTTGGAATTTTTTTCTTAAATTCTATATCTTTAAAGAATTTAAGTAGACATTTAGTATCATAATGCCTATTAAATGTACATGAACTCGAACGAAGATATTTCTAATCTCATCGATTTTTGGAAACGAACACCAAAACAGAAATAGTATCTCTATAAATTAAATTAGATTATTCCAGCGGAAATCGCCACTGAACGATTCAAGCGAGTAATCGGCAGGAATTGTTGTAACACGAATATATATCGCAAAATATTTCTGTCCCTCATGTTCGCGCGATCCCATGCACGCTTGTCAAAAAAAAAGATTATATCTTCCTCAATATTAATAAAATGTATATATACAAATAAAGAGAGAAATAAAGATAAGATAAAATAAGTAATAAAGTAATAAAGTGTGTGTCTTAGAAATTAGAGCACATACACAAAAAGAATAATGTTTTGCTTATAAAAATTTAATTAGATACGGAAAATTATTTTCTATACAGATCTGAAAATAATTTTGTTAGACTATCAAAATAATTATATAGAACGTTCAAGCATTAATGAGCACTGGTGCAAAAGTTGATTGAAATTCACGACAATCTAGCAACTAGCTCGAGCATACTATGTAATTATTTTGCTGGTCCAATAAAGTTATTTTCAGATCTGTATCTAGCTTAATTTTTAGATACTTGAGGAGAAATCGTTCTTTCCGTGTAGCCATCGTACAATTTAGCACAGAAAGCAGAAATATAAGATAAGGCAAAAATTTAAGACGGATTGTGATTCTTTTCAGGAAAGAGTATAAAATCATATATGCCCGCTGGGCTTGGCACTGTCAAATTGACAAGAGGATGACCGTATGAGATCAGACGACACGAAAGGCCTTCGAGCGTTGAAGTGGGCCTGAATGCTTCACATGTGACGACGGTCCGCGCGTCTTCATGCACGTTTTTGCGTAAAATATTCGTGGGGGACGTGGTTTCCACTTGAACCGGCAGGTAGGAGGGAGAGGGAGGGAAAACCGCGTGACGGAGCGGAGAAGTCGTGCTACCGGTCGAGAGAGGCGCGAAAAAGGGATGGAGAGACGAGGGACAGCAAACTGCGACAAGACATGCGAGCTCAAAGATGAATCCCGATCACGCACGATCCTCTCCGGTTCCTCCTTTCCGTCGGTGCCGCCGCGAAATTCTCGTTCGTTCGTACCCCCGATAATTGGAAATCGGTCTGAATATAAATAACCTCGCACGAGCGAACGGCTCGCGCCTTTCTCTCTCTCTCTCTTTCTTTTCTTCTCTTTCTTTTTTCTCTCATCAACTTTACCCCCTTGAGCTCGAGACGTTCGGTCCGATTTCGCGCTTGTGCGGAGATTCCCTCCTTGATCAGGTGCATCTTCATTTGCATAATGATCGCTCGCAGGGAGAGATGAAAGACGGCAAGAGTGACTGTCCGGAGTCAATCGGTTTGCAGGATAACAAATTCGACGAAGTCACAATCAAGAACGACTGATGCATTGTAAACGGAATTGCAAGTAACATACAAAATATGAAATCAGATAATTGTATGTTGATGTGCACGAAACTTTTGGTTTTTCCGACAAGTCGTTGAAGAAGTATATATTGGGGGATATATTTTACCAATAACGGTAGAATATATTATAATACATAATGGTAGCAGATACATTTTTAAAACGTGGCAGTTTTGAAAGGTGGTGGAGCTACCATTTTTTTATGCCACGTTATTCGCCAAGGGAGTAAGTGGGCGGGCACCAGCTTGTGCATCCGGTGACAAATTATGCGGAAAAATGCGCGAAAAGGATCCCGGCTCGAAGAAGACGGCGGTGACTACCGCTATTCAGCAGGAAGTTTCAATGCGCATACACGACGAGAAGAAGGAGGGGGAGGGAAAGAGAGGGAGGGATAGAGACAGGGATTCGTTTAATGAGTTTCGCGCAGATCGTGAGGCGAGAAGCAAATGTAATTTACGAGGATCGTGCCACTTCACGAGTCGATGAAGTGTCGCGGCTGGAGAATTTGTGAAAACGGTATCGAAATGTCAAGAAACGGCGCATTTTCGACGCGGTCCGGTGCATCAAAAATGCGAATTCAATTTCCGCGAGGTAACTTTGCCGTTTCTCGAACACGCGACTTCGGATCGTTCACTCTTCGTGAAAGTACAGAAACGTGAACTATCGAAGTGTTCCCGAAGCAGAACTCGCCGCTTTTAAATCCGATAAAGTCTCGGTCGAAGAGAATTCTGTAAGAAAATTTGTACAGCTGAAGAAATATCTCATGAACAAATACAAATACATGTGACAATGAAAATCGGTAATATAATTCCTCTTGTTCTTAGAAAAAAATAGAGATACAAAAAACTTTTCTTCCATCTTTTCATTACTATATTATTCAGACACAATTATTGTATACTAATATTTATACATTAATATTGTCCAAACCCCGGGATTTTTTTATATTTATTGAGTAAAAAAAAAGGATAAAAAAAGAGGAAATATGGATGTAATTTATCTCTCGATTTACACTTTATTTCGCAGATAAACAAGGTGCACACAGAAGTGCATATAGAATAGAATAGAATAGCTTTATTATTTTCAGCTTTTAGTATACATATGATTATAAATAATAGTAATAATATTTACAGCCAAGAAGGGGACTTGGTTTACATGTTTACTTAAACACCACACATCCAGCTATACACTTATCTACATATTACCTACTCTACCCTATTGTATTTACTACAAAATATAAAACAGTATACTTATTATTTAAAACTTAAAAATTTTATTGCTTATTGCTTATTTACTATTTACTATTTACATATCACAAAGCTTGTTCCTATTTATCTACAACTATGTCTACGCTCATGTATCTTTCTACCATCTTACTCTCCTTTCTGTTATATCATACTACCAGCTCTTTCTTTAACAACTCTGTAACTTTTCTTCTTACTCTTGTTTAATAACTTACTCTTGCTTATCACACAGAGGTGCATATTGCGAGTCGAATGCATATTTTCAAGCTCTGCACATGGGTCAACATCTCAAAAGAATGAGAGCTATAACACCTGATGAGTAATACTGTCGTCAGTTCTATTTTCAGGTCAAGGAACTTAAATCCTATAACCTGGACTACGTGCGATTTTGATTTGCAAAAAGCTGAAGTCAATGTCTTTGATTTTAATAATGTAAAGAAATGATGTTATTATACTTATATATATCAGTGGATTATCGGAAAGCGAGAATGTGTGTGTGTGTGTGTGTGTGTATGCGCGCGCGCGCGCGTGTGACATGGCCTAGTAATCAGAAATAGATATTCATAAACTGCTTTTAAATTTGTTAAACCCTCTTAATGTCATATTGGTAGATAATTCTACAGCTTAGACGCACTTAAATTTAAAAGAGCGCCTATAAGTCTCAGTTTTACATGGTGGAAAAAAAGAAAATCATTAGCTGCTCTCGTGTTTCTATTAGACATCTACTAGACATCGCAGAACATAAGATTTGAAAAGAATGGTTGTTGTGACTAAAGAGAGAGAGAAAGAGAGAGAGAGAGAAGGAGAAAAGAGAGAAACGATAAGAATCATGTTAAAGAAATTATAAACAGTATAACGGTATAACAATATATACTAATATATTATTAAAAAACAATACTCTAATACATTAATCAATGTGTATTTTTTGTCAAGGAATGTATATTACTATTAATAATAATACAATGAAAAGCGATACGTGTATGATTTTTAAAAATACCTACAACGATAAATTATATTTAAATCTTCTTAATCTTTTGGCTTAAACATTTGACATCTCTTTGAAATAGGTATTCAGATTTATTACCGCCGCACATTCACTCGAATGATTTTTCACGCGGGTGCAGACGTGTCTCCCCTTTACACGCAAGTTTACGCGCAATCCCAGAGAGGCCTCGCAGAAACGGGATAGGAAGAGGCGACAGCGGTGGCACGGATTTCCAGCAGCTGGTCCAGGGGGTTGCCGGGGATGTAACGTTGTAATTTTAGATAAGCGTCTCCCAGGAGACACGCATTGTGCGCCGCTAGCCGCCTCCACCCTCTTCGCTTCCTTCGGCGCGGAGCGCGTGTCGCACGATGTTCACGTACACATACGTAACCAGCGCACCACGCGCGCGTCACGTCCCCCTTGTTACCGTTCATTACGTGGCGAATCGCGATATCTCGCCAGGACACCACCCTTCGACATCGAGACTTCAAGTGTCACGGCCCAACTTGTCGGTCACACACAATCATCACTCGTGAATTAATCGTCACGCAGGATATTTCGAAATCGTCGCATTTGATATCTCGTTTGGACTCGTTTCATAATCTTCAAAAATTTTTTTAATTTATGTTTATGTACTTGTTTGTTGATTGAATATCATATCGAAATAAATTGTTATTAGCTACAATCATCCAGCTAGGCTCTTAGCTTTAAATAATCATTTGATTTGATCGTTAATATTAATATTAAGCCAGTTAATATTAATATTTTTTAATTTACTTTTAATAATTAATTCCTTTCAGGAATGCAAAGTTCTGTTCCTCGTGCAATTTTCAGTGGATTTTATTTATCTCAAGAAATTCTAATTCAACATTCTTATCTTCCGAGAGATAAAGCAGACAATTAATTCTCTGTTACGTAAACACAAAAAGTTTCAAGAGAATTCATTAAAATTAAGTGGATAAATGTTAGCATTTTTATTAATGGCTGATCGTAGAACCTCATCCGCAAATCGTCCAATCGATTTAAACACAATCTCGTATTTCTCATCATTCGAGTTTATGGGACTTGTCTAGTATAAGGGACTTCGTAGTATCCTCGCCCTAAACGAGTCGACGCGATAAAGGTTGAATAGAAAAAGAGGCAGGAAGGGAGGACAGTGACGGAGAAAATGACGAGCCGATGATCTTCCCCGGGGACGATGAAGCTGCACGGAACGTGCGGACGCCCACGTGGGGACACGATAGAATAGGATTCTTAATTAATCTTTGCATTTCCATTAGGATTTACGAAATTGCCCTCACCGACCGCTCACCAAATCAATTCCAAATAATTGTCCGGAGGATAAAACGCATCCATGTACTCGTTCCATCAATGTTGCATCTCAATCCGTGAGACGTTTTTTTTTCTTATAGAATTAATAAAGAAGCCAAAATCGATTAATAATAATACAATAACGTAAAGCGTTCCTTCCATGATTAAAAATTATGTAGACAGTCGTCCAATTAATATAAATTGAAATTATAAATGTATTAATATTTTCCTACAGATTTATTTAATTAACCGTAATTTATTAGCTCATCGTTTTAAATAGCGAGTTAAGGAAAGAATTGCGGAATATACATGAAAGTTTGAAGTGTGTTCTGGTGTCAGAGTGTCGCTGTTTGGCTTATCACTGCGCTGCCATAGACGCGTAACGAAGCGTCACGGTGAACTACTCGAAAACACGCTATTTGCTGTTTGGAAGGAAGACTATAAGTGCCCTTCGGTATCCGGTACCAATTGACGAACCACTTAACGGCGCGGTTTAACACCCGTAACGTTAGAACGATGTTTGACTTCTCAATGTGTTTAGGTGGGCGGCGCGTGGGCGAGACCCACAAGCTTCTTACTTATGCATTCTGGTTAGCGCGCGGGGAGAAAATTAATGCCCACCATACGCCACTCCGGCTGTATGAGATATATACCGAAAACATCATGAGTTCGCTGCACTTGCCGATGCGATCGAGACTTTGCATTCGATTCCTTAAGTGAGATTAATCTCCAAGTAGCGGCTACGTTACGAGAGATTTACATTTGCTTAAACAAATAAAGATCGGCGTAAAACTCTACGATATATCATAAAAGTTGCGTATAATATTTTAACATTTATTATCGCAAATATGATTTTCAGATGAATTTTATTGATCAATTCTCCAAGTCGCTGATATTTTCACATGATATTCTTCATATTTTACGTAAGATTCTTTAGAATTAATATTGATATTAATATTTCACGATTTAGTAATTTTTAGGAAAACGTTTAAACGAAGTGCGCGGATTTATTTCTGTTAACTTGAAGGGTTCGGGGCGTTTTATAAACGTAAGCGCAAATTCGTTGAACTTCGGGTTAGCCGCAAACGGAACTTTTAAGACAGGCCAACTTGCGAAATGTTTTAAGCAAATTGCCAGTCGATTCGTTTGACTTTAAAATATCTTGAGTGGGGCGTGACCGACCGGTCGTTTAATCAGAAAAATAATTAAGAGGCTCTGCCGTCCTTCTTCGTTTCGAGGCTACTGCAGTTTATGGGGCGTGAATTATCCTACGATATTGCCCGATAAATTTCACCTCGTTGATTACGCAAAAGTGCTTTCGATACCTTGAGTGGGCAAAATCCATTCGATGAATTTATCTTCAGAAATGAAGAAATCTTTCGCGGTCGTTTGTAAGAAATTTACACTCTATATTTATTTTATTAAGATTAGCAAAAGGATATTTAATTTCCCTAGTGAAAATATTCAAAAAAGTTTTCAATCCTACTTTCAGTCTTCGGTCGTAAAATTATACATATTCGTGTTTAGTCCTTTCATCGTTTTATTCATTCCATGTTTTGCAAGACGGAGGCGTTTTAATTAATGTATATATAAATTACATTTTTATTCGACATTTTGCGTACTTGTTGCGTGTATAATTGCCCATCCGCGAATATTTAGTCGAGGATTTTTTCTCCCGTAAAAAAGCTTCCCTGAAAACCAAAGTGTGCATTACTTTATTATATTTAGGGATATTCGGCTTTCTCTGTCTCTTTTTCTTTCCATAATAAATTACGGGCTACGGCTCGACGCACCTGCGCGCAAGTGTGCGAAGTCGTAGGCGATCTTCGCAAAGTGTGAGGCCATGAGGCCACCTATGAGGATCCCCTCTCATATTTTTCTTTACACAACTCGCGCCAGCGAGTTCCGTGGAATGCGGTCGAAAGGGATTTTACTTTCCATTTTACCGCGACGTTTATCGACACTTATTTAGGCAGACGATCGCGCTTATTCGAGATAAAGTTTCACCGAGGCGTTTATATCTCTGCACATTCGCAAATAGTAAGGCGTAATAGCCGTTAATGAGTCGCGAATACGCGCGCGTGTAATTTCGCTCGGACTTTGTTGCGAGACGCCTTTGAGATTTAACGAGGTGGTTTAATAAGTAACCACCGGAATATTTCCAAACGCGCATTTCGTATCTTTTTTATGCACCGATGCACACGCCAGCTCACCTACGTTTATGCGGTGTGTGGCTTGTTAGAGAAATATTGCCTTTTGCTGCAGGTTTTCGGAGCCGCCGAATAAAATGCGCGACTGGACGGCGACCGCGGACGGCCTCGATCGAGTCGATTTATTCGCGCTAATATTATTCCCGCAAGTTAACCGCCGTTAGACCTAGTACAATTTTGATTTTACCCCGAGGTCACACTTGAAGTGGACCAGATCGAAAGCAGCTGCATGGGCGGAGAAAGCTGCCCGTAAACAAGGGGGGTGTTTTAGAATCTGACGACAGGAGAAGACGGGTAAGGGCGGGGAAGGGGGAGGTAGAGGGTACTGGTGATGCTGGCGTTGGAGGGTAGCAAACAACTACCAAACGTGCCACCCTCCTTGCAATACGACCACTTCGGTGGCTCCCCGCGTTTCATCCTCGAGAGGAATTTGGCTTCAAATTAAAAGATCTCGGCTCGAGCCCCGAATGAAATCTCATCGCACGAAGGGTAGATATGTTCGCGAACTACGACCCACTGTAATCTGTGCACAGGGTGTCCGTTATTTTTGTCGGTTTGCGATGATATGATATAGAAATTTGAGAACGACGACAGTGAAGGTTAAGAAATAAGAAGATATACGTAAGATATAATTATCTGTTCTATGATAACGTAACATAGAAAAATATTCTCTTAACTTGTGTGACGTCGGCGTGTAACAAATAAACGTCGCACGAATAAATTAAAATTAGATAGTGAAGATAATATGTGGTAATATATTGTGTTTAATATTATTACGTCATCATCGAAAAATTAACACTTAAGTTTGGAAAGAGAAGTAGGAGGGTATTTCGCACACCCTGTACGTGAACCGCACAACGGCAGAAAATACCATCTGTCCTCACGGGCTTAAAGCTACCAATATCCCAAAATTAAAACGCGCCACCGGCTTCGCAAATCATTCGTGCGACAGTATACCGCGAATAAAAGTAACAATGGCCCAACGACGAGAAAGAAGGCGGAAGGAAGGAAAGGAAAGCGACCACGTATACCTCGTACATACATACATTGCGCGTAGGTTGTCCACCGCATCGACCTCCGGGTCGCATCTCTCTCTCTCTCTCTCTCTTTCTCCCTTTCCAGAGTCTGCCCTTCTTGTTGCGCTACGTAACCATATATTTTGCGTGAATCAGCTATTCGAAGCCAAAGAAATGTTTTCTGCTACGTGCCGCCGTTATGAATCGGATTGTAGGAGCGTTGGCGTGTGCATTGATATAAGATTTCCAGAACACTCCGTAAAGTACACGAAGTGTTCTCAGTTTTAAATACTAAGACTCCTCCAGTAACGATTATGCGAATCAGTGTGGTCTCTTTTTAGATGGAGGAATTAAAATGGGATTTGCAAGAAAGGGCGAATCGCAATATTCGAGAATTATAAAATGATAAATAGTCTCGGTAGTGTGATAACGAAATTTCGATTTGGCGATCTCTCGTCCCGACCCTTGGATTCGACCGCCGAGGAGCTTAAGAATTTCAATCTGCGGTCAGAAGGGTGGTGTCGACGAAGGGTGGATAGAGAGACGACCCCCGTAGTACCGTGCCCCTTTAGGGTGCGACGTGATTTCATTGCCGCCCCTTTGCCGCAGAGATCAAGTTAAAAAATGATCCTTGCGGTAGAAGCCGTGCCAATTGTTTTCTCCATCGGGCGAAGAAGCTAATGGAGAGATCGATTTCGTACGGTTGATAATAAAAGTGTCTACAAGAATAAATATTACTAAACATATTTTTATTCTTGGACGAGAAAGAGAGAAAGAGAGAGAATGAATAAATAAATAAATCGCTATTTATTAGACGCTTTAGGATACAATTCCCTCAAGAGCAAGAACATTAACAACTATCAAACATTATATATAACATTATTATAACATAATTAGAGCAATTGTAAACACACATGCATTAAATGATAAAAAGATAAATATTCCTATATACAAAATTAAAAAATAATGAAACATGAGAAGAGATAACTACCAATAAAAGAGAAAAAATAAAAGAAAGTAAAGAGAAACAAAATTAAGTAAGTAAATACGAGAGTATACAGTAGTTAGTGAGTAGCACGTTATTGCATATATATTAGTGTATGTATACGTGTGTTAAGATAGTGTGTGAGATAGAGTACGCTTACGCAACCTGCAGACTACTATTATGTATTAATATTTAGCTTAAAAATTTAAGCATTATGTAATAATATTTAACAAGTTTTCTTAAAATTTGTTTTTGAAATAATTTAAGGAAGTGGTATTAGATGAGTCTAAAGTAGATCATTCCAAAGTTCAACAGCAAAACATTTAAAAGATTTTTTATAAGTCCGGTAGAGAGTAATGTATCATATAATAAATGTATCGTTGAGAGACCTGGCATTCCGCGAAATCTTGTCACATCTAAATTCAAAACATCTGAAAAAGATTTTTGGAATCAAAAGTGAAAAGTTGTCAACAAAATACAATGGTTTAAATCGTGGGATAAATTTTTAGCGAATTTTATGAAAGGTTTATCCCATCTCACTTGAAATATAAATCTGATACAGGCATTAAAAACTTTGAAGTCACAGATTTTGTTCGCTAGTGATGTCCGTGAGATTAGTGGCAAATGAAAATAGGTAAAATCAGCGTCTTAATAAGTTAAATACGAAGTGAAAACGAAAAAAGATGCTTATATCTTAAACTGATAAACAGAGGCGTATATCTTGTTAGTAATCTTTGAGACTTGTTTTTTCCAAAAGAGAATATTGGAGAGATTGTGAGATCAAGGTCAATTCGACTGAGCCTCTGTATGGTATTGTGATGTTATTTATTACAACTTGAGGTAAAAAAAGCTGTTAATGTAATTTGTTATATCCATTATCATCGTCTTAACTACTCGGATTAAGAAAAAATCCGTTATAAATCACCCAGTTGACTATGTTAGAGATGTCCAGATTAATCCTTTGCACAGCATGATTTCTCGAATTCCGAGTGCAACTAGATAAACATCATTTGCATAAAAATTGTATTGGCAAAAGACTTGTAAGACTTTCTTGAGGGCTAGCAAATAAAGAATGAATAGTAAAGGTTTAAAACAGAGTCCTGTGTCAGGGACACCTGAAAAAATTGTTCTGTAGAATAACCTTTCTATGAAATAGAATTACAAATTGTCTGTTTCCAATTGTAAAACAGGCATCTGAATGTCAAGCAAACAAAAAAAATAAAAAGCAAAAGAAATTTTTCAGTTTGTCAATTACCCAGGTAGCAAGTTAACATTATTTGTCATTATTTTCCTCACCTCAAAATATCGTCATGTCATTTTGACTTCAAAGAAAACGGCATAAGCGTTACCTGAATCGATTATAGCAGATCGGAGGTAAAGGACTCCGGAAAAAAAGGTTCACCCCAGGAAAAACACCAGCGTATCGTAGCGATAGTTGAAGATATGTGTAATAATAGACAAAATACATGAACTTTCGAGATTAATCTAGATGATAGTCTATCCATTCTTTTTAGCCTGCGACTTGTTAGACATTAACCATGTGCGGAGATTCTATGTTGCTTCAATAAAACTTGGAGACATTATAAAACCCTTCGCCGAGATAAATGTCAGAGAAAGTGCTTCTCCGAAGCAGCTACACGAAAAAAAGTTGAGTTTGAGTTCTTTGATAGACAAGAATAAATTTTGAGAGAGAAAGAGAAGTAAAGAAAAAGAGAGAAAGAAACATCACACAATGTAATTAATACAACGCAATTAATACAATTCACGATGTAAAAAGAAAGAAGAATGTATAAAAAAGAGAAAATATGATAAGGACAATTTCTATAATATCAAGATTTTGTGATTTAAACTTCTTTTGAAGAAATATTAACATTTTCAAAGTGTGATGGTTTATACAACTTGATACGAAATATAAAATTAAAAGCACGCGCAATTTATGAATTGATTGTATTTAAAAATTTACATAATAATATTATTATCTGAAAATAATGTTGTTTAGACCATCAAAATAATTATGCAAGACGCTCGAACTGGTTGCTAGAAATATAATGATAAAACTTTTGTAACGTTGTCATTAACACTTAAGAGTTCTATATAATTATTTTGATGATTTGATTTCTCAACAAAATTATTTTCAGAGCTGTATCTAGCTAAATTTTTAGAAACGTCAGCAAAACTATTTCTTCCATATAGTCTTGATCGTATTTAACGCGATTTATTTCGATTGATTTATTCATTTAACGGTCGAATCAAACCTATTTATTATAAAATTAAAATACTTGCAGAATTAAACATCCAACTTTATAAATAAAAAATTACAATATTACATATTTCTTTCTCGTCTAATATTTAGGTAGCTGCTATTAACAATCACCGTTATTTAGCGCGTGCGCACAATGCGCCATGAAAATCCCGGAAAAGTAAGGACTCAGGAGGAAAGAGTGGACTGGTCGAAACGATAGCAGTTATCGGAGGTAGCCAACCGGCCTGTTGCTCGCTGACAAGCTAAATTTGCATTTCCCCTCTTCCGTCTGTTGAATTACGGATTAATTCGTAAAAATAATTACAGTGAAGATGTTGGCGCTTTAATACAATAATTGCTTGGGCTTTTGCGATTTATCATATTTCCCTCAGGCCCTTTGTTTCCATTTTTATATTAACTTGCACAAGTTATTCTCGCTAGACGATTCTCATCGGATTACGTGAAAGAAGCGAATTTCGAGCTTCCTTGAAATTTCTTCCAAACTTCAGCTTTCGCGTTCAAACGCTTTCGTTCTTTATCTTTCGTGTTTCACGGATTCATTCTACCGGATGCTAGCATGCATCGCGGACGATCCGTCTTCGATATACGAACGAGTACAGATTTGTTTTGGAGTCAGTTGCCAGATTCTGCGAGCTGGGGGCCGCCGCAGCTTTGAAAATTCCAAATGAAACCCGCGCGATTCCCTAAACAATTCCAATTGGATAGCCACGGGCTGTAAATCGCGTGACCATCTAACCGCCAAATTTTTTTCTCCGACGGCGCGAAAACAATGACCGGAGTGGAGACGCTCGCGTGTCGCGCGAACACTTCTGTTTAACCATCCTTTCACACGTGAGTAAACAAATAGGCGAATAAAGAGCGAGCGATCGCCGTATTGATGCGCGTGTCCGACAAATGCGGACCGCCGAATCTTTAATGAGATACGAGACGAGAAAGTCTTATTATTATACCGTGAGTGAGCGTATTGTGCGCATAACGCGTAACCACATGTAATCCCATTTTTTTATTCTCATGCGCCACGATATTCGTTCTCTTATTGATTGGCGTATGTGCTTCGGATGTTGATAGATCGGAAATATATTTCGTTTTACGATTCTATTATACTATTTAGAAAATCGATGTTATATGTTATTCATTTTATTGGGAAGAAAAGCAGATTCGAGAAATACTCTAGTTTACACTGTGCATTAATTCACGTCAGTCATTTTTATGTAAGTACAGTGTTAATAGCTGCTGCGATGAATAAATTAGTTGCCAATCGCCATCAATTGAAAATCTCTCGACTCGAGCGCGGGTCGCTCCGCGTATCGTCGAAGAGAAAAAAAATGCAGAACAGCTAAATGCAAATCGAGAGCAAATCGAGAGTGCCATTTGCGAGTGCTCCCAACGCGCCATGCTCCACATTCAGCCCTCTTCCTTCTTGCGAGGCGATCCACCTTAATTAATGAGTTTATTGGGAACTCTCGTGGGAGTCGATGTCGGTCTTGCCGCGTAACCACCCTCGGGGGCGGAAAAAGACTCGGGGGTGAGAGTATATACATAAGCGGCGGATGCTGTGCCGCTGATGTCGGGGCCCGGAGAGGAGGGTTCTAGACGAGGCCACTCACTCCGTCACTCCCCGCCATTTTAATTTCGCGAAGAAACTTTCTAATTACGAACTTTTCTGATTAATCACAGTAATTAATTAGTAGCCCTCGCGGAAAAAGGGAAAATACGAACTCCGGGATGTAGATGTGCTCCCTTCTCCTCCTTCTTCCTCCTTCCCTTCCTCTTCCTCCTCCTTCTCCTCCTTTTCTGTATCTTTCTTGCAGTTCACGCTCGCGCTCTCCGAGCAACTTTTAGTCCACTCTCTCCCTCTGTTTCCCTCTCTCTCTCTCTTTTCTTCTCTGTCTTTCAATCTCACGTTATCTCCCTCTTTCTTCGCTCTGCCTCTCTTCTCCTCTCACTTTGGCAGTCTCAATTCTATCATGTCGCCATTTTGTTTCTGTCACATCTCCCTGATATACATACACATTTTTCCTCTTTCACTCAATTGAACTCTTCATAATTGAATTCCGGAGGGATCTCGAGCGATTGGTTCGCACATGGAGAATGCTTGCGCTTCTCTCTCATCGCCGGTTTCGCGACACGCAATTGTACCTAATTTGCGTCTTGCACAATTCCGCTCGTTTTACCGAACCGTTGACTTTGATGGATTCATCCGGACACTTTATTCACTGCCGCTTTATTCCTGGGATCTTAAATCGTTAATTATAAGTGCGACGCGCGCAGAGGACCAGCTCGCTAGAAGAGAGAATTATGAAAAGGGGGACCATCAGAAGGGCAGGGAAGAGGGAAGACAGCGATTAATGTCCGCCAAAGCGTACGTCGGGCCGGTGATTAATTTACGGAAACGCGCGTCTTATCTCGAAAGTTGCGCGACGCCGCGCGCTCTTTATTTTTAGCAAATTTCTCCGATTAACGGGTCTCAGCGCTTTTCGTTATCGTTCGCGAACTTGCACCGGCGGGACCTCCTGGCGCCTCTGCCCTCCTCGAGAGAAGAGGAGGACAAACTTCGAACATCGATTTACCTCTGCGAGTAACTCCCGATTACTTTTCTAATAAAAACGCAGCGCCAGGAAAATCCAATGATGGACGGCCGCTAATGCGAAAAGAGGAGCAGATTGCTCGAGATGCATAAATTAAGACGATCGCCAGAAGGAACTCTCTTTATCATTATTGACATCATTTTTTGCGAGATAAATATGCGCACTCCAAACAATTCAAAGTCGTATTAATAAATATCACAAAATAAGCTCATGATAAATATCATAAATTAAAATTAGAGATACAGTTTTATTGGATAACAAAAACGAAATTAATAACAAAATGGAGAATTAAATTTTTTGTGTCATATAAATTTAAACAATTTTTAATTCACGAAGTTTAGATATCAAAGTGATATAAATATTAAGGATAAGAGAAAAGAAATTAACTTTCGTTCAATCTTCATTAGAAAAGTATAAATTTCGAATTAATATATTTACGAGTATGAAATTTTATGTGTGTGTGTGTGTGTGTGTGTGTGTGTGTGTGTGTAGTGCGCGTACTCGAATTTGATTAAAGATCAGCCCGGCGTCGAGTATTTCTTCGCTTTTCTTCTTTCCAGTTAGCTCGTTTAATAAACCGTCTTGATTGGCTTAGTCGCAGGATTTCGCACCTCGTGATCATTACTCGCAAAGTTCGCGCGCCAGGTAGCCGATGACTCGACGGTATAACAAAGTATAGTATCCTGCGTAGACGGTTCGGCTATCTCGAGAGCAAACAATTATTTCAATAAATATATCCCGTGAGAGCGAACGCCCTAATGTAGATTCTCGCTTTCTTGAAGCCCATCCAGGAAGGATTAAATAATGATTCCTTACATTCAGCCATGTAGCACGATAGATTACGTTGTGAAATGCTACCTGGACGTTTATTAGCGGCGGCTAAACGTATCTAATGCGGGCCGAGACTCGCAACTGTAACTATACCTGTATTCCGTGACTGGTTCTAATACAGAAATTGCTGGTTTCTTAACAGTCGTGATGGTGCAATCAGATCCATTTTGATTTTATCGTACAGCCTGAGATTCTACATCAGGCTTTCTTCTCTCCCCCCCATCTGCATTATAATACAAATATTATTTTCTATAATTTTGAGAGATAACAGAGGAAATAAATATATAAATAATCTTTAAACAAACAACAGTTGTGATTATTTCTTGTTTCACTTTTAACCTTCCTCTTAATTTTCCTTTCTCTTAAAAATCGTTTTTTATCATTTTGGTTTTAAATTACTTCTTCAAAATTTTTCAATTTATCCGCTCAAATCTCTTAATTTCTACAGGCTGAGCGAATCTTATTTATCGAAACTCACTTGCGCAGCTAGAAACAACCGACGGCAACATTTCTTTGAACTGCTGCAGAGGACAAATATCGCGAAATCCTGCGTTCGAGTGTGGTATATA
>JANQDE010000013.1:1985552-2091258 GCA_037157785.1 Cephalotes varians
TGCGGTGCGCACGTGTGATATGAGATTTTCTTCTGATTTCTTATGTGACCGATGTCCTCAACCATTCTATTCGGAACGTCTAAACACCTTAAACCATTTTTTTTTTTTTTGCCACGCGGAGCGTTTCTAATTTAATCGGAGGCGTGCCTAAAGATCGGATTGTGGTATTTATGTCTACGAACGTATTGTACGCACGTCATCGCTATTACGGGCGATCATTTCTAGAGGTCTCCCGGAGTACGTTTGGACTGTCAGATACGTCAATAAAATTAGAATAGAATTATGTGCTTCCAAGACCGCTGCAAGCAGTAGATGCATCGAAAAATTAATTATTTATTTCATATTTTCGTGCAATTTAATATACTATTTTTTTTTCGTCCTTTATATTATATGATATATACTTGTAAACCATAGTAAACCTGTTCAATTTTTTTTTCTTTGCGTGTTTGTCACGTTGCTCCGATTCGAGCATTAAAATTTTATTTCGATTTCGACTGAAAAAAAGACGAAAAGAAGAAGACGAGAAGATTTTGCTAAGGGATTTAAAATTTTGCTGAATACAAAGCTGAAAATAATTTTGTTGGGTCATTAAAATATATAACGAGCAAAACTGCAAAAAATTTTGATTCTAGGACCTGGTTTGAGCATTCTACATAATTATTTTAATAGTTCAACAAAATTATTTTTCTGATCTGTATCTAGCCAAAATTTTAGATATTTCAACAAAACCGTTCTTTTCGTGTATTTTAATTAAAATAATGTATCTGACTTTAAATACTTTTTATTGCCCATTCCAGAATTATAATCCTAACGATACATAACGTCGTGATTTGTACAAATGCAATCCAACACAAAGTGAGTCGCTCGATGGCACGTACTTTTCTCGCTCACGAGAAGGTGTCATACGAACTCTCGAAAGCGAGCTCGGGACGAGGAAGGAAGAAAGAAAGAAACAGAGACACAGATAGAGACGAGCGGGTCGCGTCCGAGGAGTCACGATAATTCGTGTGATCAAAGCGACCGACTCGGTGGTGTCTCCCGCGCTGGCATCTCTTCTCACCTTTAATAAAGCTATCTCGCATCTCTAATATCTCCTCGCGCCAACGCGCGAGAGGTAGACAAAGACGGATGAGGAACGTCGGGGTAGAGGAGGAAGAGGAGGCGATAGTGGAGGAGAAGGAGAATCCGGACGGGACGGGGAGGGAACGGATCTCGAGGCTCTTTGCTCGCTGCCCCGACACCTTTCTACAACGAGGCCTTGTTCGCCAGGAGAAAAGACACGTCAGCCGACACCACGTACACACCTCGTCTCTTCGGGGCCATCGATACGACGGGGTTCTACTCTCTTTCTCCATCTGCGTCGATCTTTCTCCTTCCATCACAACAATTTTTACATCGTAGTCCACCTCTGATATCATGCCGTCCTCTCGCTCTCTCTTTCTCTCGCCTTTCCGCCTCTCTCCGTGGCCATCTCTCGGGGAGATATCAGTGTACCGCTAGGCGCAAGAGATTACACGAAGATATTACACTTACCATCACGTAGCCACGCGGCGATGCTTATCGGCGACCGCCGTCAATTAAGCAATTATCGCCACCTCCGTCGATAGACTCCGCGTATGCTGGGTCATGCCGCCGCGCGGTTCCGCTCGTTTCACGAGAATACGCTTACACGCGCAACGACGTAAACGTTAATGAACGACTCGGTGTTAATAGGAACGTTGTTTTCCTATCGGTCTCTGTCGTTTAATCAAAGCGCAAGGCATTACACGGCGTTAACGTATGGAACGACGACCTACAGCATAGGGGTGGTCGTTGCATTCCGAGACTTGAAAGCGCTGGAAAGTCTCGAATCAATCGACGAGAACGATGATAGCGGGGAATGCGGATCTTTGCGGCAACGCTGAACGCGAATCCTTGATGAACCATAATGATGCTGGACGTTAGAGACGCCCGCTATCTTTGCGGTCTAGGAAGATTCTTATCGACGTGTGTTTGGTGTCAATTGAGCGATTAGGCAACTATCATACTGAATGCTGGCAGTCATAGAAAGGGTCTTTGATACTTCGTAAGCGTGCTTACAAAGTACTTGCTATTTGATATAGTTAATTAAGCCTGGGAATTAATATTTATTTATTAAATGTGGTAATGAATTTTGAGAATTATTGTCTGTAATATAATTCCATTAATAACTATATATATATATACACACACACACACACACACACACACACACACACACACACACACACACACACACACACACACACACACACACACAGAGTCTTCAAAAAATCCGGAAACGCTAAAATATCTCAAAAACGATCAACTCTAGTGAAAAATATGTAAGAAGCAAAGTTGTAGGACTTAAAAATTGTATCTAACTGGTAATAAGAGATTAATCTTGAGAGTCTGCAAGATCTTATGAAGATCAAGAATTTGTTAAATAGAATCCCTCCTTTTTTTATTCTTACAGCTTATTTCAAGAGTTTTCCAAAACACTGTAATAAAGTATTTTTAAATAAATCTTGAGCTTGAAAGTTACACTACCGCTAGCATTAGCATTACCCAAAATGCACAGCGTGGAAGTTGCACGGTCGGATTCGCACCTCTTTTGTGTGTGTGTGTGTGTGTGTGTGTGCGCGCGCGCGCGCGCGCGCGTGTGTGCGTGTGTGAGACTTTATCTTTTAAGATATTGGTTTATTTGTTCAATTAATCAAATGTTCAAAGTGTCTTTCTTCTGTTTGACAATAAATGTTCATAGAAATGTTCATAGAAATTTATCACATTTCTTATCTATTCTAAAGTGATCAGAGATGCTTCGTGCACTATTCGATTCCTAAGATTTTCCAAATTTTGTCGCATAAACCTCACTTTTGAAATATCCCCCCCCAAAGAAAACCATCAAGAGAGAAGACAAATCAGATGATCAGGTGGTCGCCTCTCAATGGCACTTCTCCTACCTAATTAATAAACTTAGTAATTAGGTATTTTGTATTTATCTCTTTTCGAGCACAGACTTCCGATCGCATCCTACTTTCTTCTTTGCTCGCATCGAACATGATCACATTTCGCAGTGTGATACTATACTTAACTCGTGCATACCCGCACTTCGCGTAACCGCTTCTCGATTTGCATATTCTAAAAACAAGTCGCGTCTCGTTCTTGTCTCTGTTCTTTTTTTCTTCCGACTACAAATTCAAATCTTTCTCTTGAAAATGTTAACCGAAAAAAAATAATATTGCTGTTTTATGTATCAAGGATTTGGAGTGTTAGATCTTATCAGGAAGTAGCTTATCTTTTCAATATTACATATCCTGATCATAATCCTTCTAAATTTGTCGTTCGAAAAACAGTGACACGTTTTTTCGAAACAGAAACAGTTAAAGACCGACCTCGCAGCGGAAAGCTAAAATCTGAAGCCAACAAACGATGATAAAAGTTTGGATGTTCTGCAATCATTTCAGGAAAATCCTCATTTATCTGTGTCAAGAGCAGCGTAAGCTCATGATATCAGTCAAGATAATGTTTTTAACATTGTAAAAAGAAATATCACCCTCATAAAATATCATTCTTAAAATCATTATTATTTAAGAACTTATAGAAGATGATAGATTTTGATAGAAGAATTCAGTTCAGTTTTGTGAAGAAATGATGCAGTTAACCGAATTGATGAGGTTAATTTTTTGAATTTTGTTGTTTTTCTGATGAAGCCACATTTGAAATAAACGGTGCTGTTAATCGTCACAATTGCAGATATTGGAGTGAAAACCCACAGGATTGAATGAGTGACCTTCGCACAGTATCTACAAAAATTAAATGTCTGGGCAAGAATCTGTAGTCGTGATATTATTAGTCCATTTTTCATAGATGGTAATTTGATTGCTAAAAGGTATGAAAATTTATTGCGAGATCATATCATATCTAATATTGAAAATTTATTTGCCAACATGCAAAATGTTTGGTTCTGGCAAGATGAAGCAGGGCCTTATTACGCAATAAGATTTCGAGAATTTCTGAATCGATCTTTTCCTAATCGAGGGTATAAATACCGATAAATAAAAGAGATGCCAATTGAGTGGCCTGCTAAATCACCTGATTTGATTATTTTCTCTTCTTGATTATTTTCTTTGGGGATATCTCAAAAAGTTTATGGGACAAAACCACATAATTTAAAAGATCTTAGGAATCGAATAGTGCACGAAACATCTCTGATGATTTTAGAACAAACAAGCAATGTGATAAATAATTTCTGAATAATGAATATTTAACTCTTTGTCAAACGGTAGAAGAAAGACACTTTGAATATTTGATTAATTGAAAAAAATGGAAACTAAATCTTAAAAGGTATGTTACTTACACATGTACATACATACACACGTGCGCGCGCGCGCACGCGCACACACACACACACACACACACACACACAAGAGGTGCGAATCCGACCATGCAATCTCTACAGCTTGGGTAATGCTAATGCCGACGGTAGTGTAACTTTTAAGCCTCATAACTCGAGATTTACTTAATAAAAAATACTTTGTTACGATATTTTGAAAAGATTATGGTGTTTTGAAAATTCTAAAATGAGCTATAAAAATATGAGCTACAAAAATAAAAAAAGAGGGCTCCAAAAAATTCAACTTGACCCTCAGACCTTGCAGACTTCACCCGAGGTCAACCTCTTATCATCAGTTAGATACAATTTTTAAGTCCTGCAACTTTGTCTCTTACATATTTTTTGCTAGAGTTCGTTTTCGAGATATTTTAGCGTTTCCGGACTTTTTAAAGAATTCTTCCTTATATATATATATATATATATATATATATAGCGAAGACCGTGGCTTGTTGGCACAAGAGGTAAGTTGGCATTGCATTCCATTTATGTATTATGTATTTATGTATTTATGTATTTATGATGAAAGAAACAATAAAAAAGTTATTGCATTTTTATAACATAGGTATCTTTCCTTAAGTTTTATTTAAATCAAACAAGTACAATACGATAAAAAAAGAGAAAAATCTGATTCAAGAAGAAGCAAGTAAATTTTCATGCGTTTCAAAATTTCTTATAATATTCATTCTTCAGCTTGAGAAAATAAATCTAAATGACGTATTATTATTAGTCAAAAGTTTCTGTTATTATACGATATATTATTTTGAATAATAACAGTACTTTGTTATATATATAATAAAATGATTGAAATCAAACGTAAATCATATGTGAGAGATGAGATTGACTTGGCAAGCTTAGCTTGACTGTACCGTGCACGTAAGAAGTGTATAAACATTCAATTACAACTTAATTTTGACAAAATGTTTATATTTAATATTTCTATATTAAAGCAAGCTATATTTAAAATATAGTTTACATTTGTTTTTCTGTAATAGCACTTTGTTATTTAATTATATTACAAAATAACAAATATCATTAAAAAATATAATCTATACCAAGAAGTACATATCTGCGATCTGTTTTTTATTTCTATTACGTTTTCATTAATTTAATATAGAATTTGTCATATAAGTAATTTAAATCATGATATGTATCAATTTATTCCACCATTAGGATAAACTGATTACATGTAGCATTCGTATTTCACTTATTACTTATACAAAAATTATATTTCATTTATACAAAAAACTATATAATATGCAGAATCCTAATTTGCTAGTTCCTAGCTTGAAATGTAGAGAAAGATTCTCTCTATCAGTTTAATCATAATAATTAATTGTTTAAAAAATCAAATGTCGAAATTATGAAAACTGTACCAACGAGTTTCGGTCTTCCCTATATGATATGTATTTGATTAGAGAATCGTAATAATTAAACTAAATTTTGTGACACAATTATTCGATAACGCACTATGCTGTTTTTTCAATAACACAACGGTACAGAATGACGCGAAAGGTATTAAATTATTCTGTACGATTCTATATGTTTATGATTCTCTTCCTCATGGCATATTCAATTTCTGATAACACCTTCTCGGTCACGAAGAAAATCGTTTCATATCATTGTGAGATGGCTTTGCCTTGTATTGCTTCTCCTTTTCTTTCTCTTTTCTCTCTCTCTCTTTTTCATCTTTCTCTGTCTTACCTGCCACTGCAGGCAGCCACACCAGTTCATATAGGTATATACAAACGAATTCCAGACATAAATTTCCTGACTTCCGCTCCGCATTCAGTAGCGGAGAATGCGTCTCGGAGCATCGATATATTGGGACGATACTTTCGGCAATTGTCGAAACTCTTCTCTATGATAAAGTCATCGGACTGGGATGCGATAAATATCATTTTGCTGCACGGTGGTCTCCTCGCTTTGCTTATCGCTATATCGAATTTAAATATCGCCACCTACGCGATTTGATTTTTCGGAAAATACTAAGGATGTATTTTCACAATAACGGGAAAACTCGCCTAATTCATAGTTCGAAACTGTTTGAGCGCAAAATCAATGTAACTAAAAAATGTTCGATATTCCTATTACCTTAATTTTGGGACACGATGTTAATTCCTTTTTTATTAAGCTAGGCTGCGCGCTGTGGGGCACTTCGGGATAAAATATTTCGTCCACAAGTCAGGTATTCCAAAAATAAACCCCCGAGAAAATGCAATGACAAATCGCTAGCAATGAGATAGGGGATCAACGTTGAAGTTTCACGGAGGTATTCACGATAATTAATCGACAATAGAGCACTCTGGATTTCGTGGGTTCCTCCTGGGGTGCGTGAGGACCCCCACCGCGGTTCCGTCTTCTTCCGTTATTTATGTTCTAGGATCCGAGGAGACGGTGAGGTCTCGAAGAATCCCCCCTTTCTTTAAGGAAAGCTATAATCTCGACGCTGTTACCGATTAACTAAACAATTATTCAGATATCTCTTGTTTGTTACTATTATTATTTATATTATTTATATTTATTTGTTAATCGTTCAAGAAAGGAAGGATACTTTTGAGAATAAAATATTATATAAGAACTGTTGCCAAAATAAAAATTACTCTGATATTTTTTAAATATAATTATTTCAAAACTTAAAACTTATAAATATTGTATCATACAATCGCTTATTTTATCTTAAGTATACTTTACATTCGTTTTATAAAAGTATATTTCATTTTGTTGAGAAATATTCGCAAATCAGTAAAATTTGATAAAATTATACAATTAGCGTTTATATATGTGACGTAAATGTGATTTATGACGAAGGACATGGAATTATTTGAATTCTCATATTTCTAGAAACTGTCTCTTATTTATGCATACCGATCTACCAAAAAGAGAACAGCACGTTTAAATGCTTTTAAGCGAGCGACATGAATTATTCAAATGCCTGCACTTATTGCAAGTGCGATAATGATAATTGACGATGCTGAGTAACGATAACTACGCGCGATCTTACGTAGCTATAATAATAATTATTCTGTGCTTCATGTAAGCATCTGGAAGTCTCATCTCCAACAATATATAAAGAGTATCGTTCTAATTTTCATTTAAGAATATTCTTCACGATCTCGAGTCATGTCTCAGAGTCACGTAATGTGTTTTCTCCAGCCACTGATACCTGCAACAGAAATATTTCAGCAGATTTGTGAGATATGTAGATTCGGCGTAATTGTACGAAAACAGCAAAAATAAATTAAAGCCCAAAGAATATTATAAACGTTAACTAACATATCGCAAACATAAATTGCAAAAAAAGCTTTCCAAATGAAGACAAGAATGTATAATGATATTTAAAGGATCTGAGAAAGGTTCTGACGAATGATCTAAAAATATCTTGGGAGAAATAATTTCACCGCGAAAAAATTTAGATCGTTTGATTCATTGCGTGACCGCGCCCGATTTTCCTCAGCGTTAACGTAAACGCAACTACCGGAAGAGCGAGCCGAGCAAATGCGCCTGATCTGCATCGCAAGCGCGAGAACCGTAGTCGAGTTGTACGCCACAGTGGGTAAGTCGCATCCACGGCATTTCCTCTCCTTTCCCTCTCCCCCCCCTCTCTCTCTCTCTGTGTGACCGCCACTGTGCGACGGCAGCGGTGGCGGTGGCGAGCATAACAGGGTAGACGTTTAACATATGAGTGGCTACCAGTGTTATTAATGCGTCGGTAGCGTCGTGCTCGGTTTCTTCCTCGGCGAGAGCCCACGTACTGGGCCTTAGATCCCAGACGGCGTACGGCCGGGACTAGGGGCCACCCGCGGGTCCTACCGACGCTCACAGGAGGAGAGAGGAAGGGCCCCGGCTCCTGCCCGCCAGGCATGGGGTACGGTAACACGACACTCGGAAACCGCGGCACGACCGACGTCGTGCAACGGCCTCGAACCATCCCCAAAGGAGTTATGCCTTCCTGCCGGCACGCCGCCTAATTAATATGTGCTTAGCCCGGGAATGCTGCTCGTGTCTTTGGGAGCTACGCACGTTCGCGCTTTCCGGAGGCAACGGGAGGAAGGGAGAATCGGAACGCGTTTCTCGAATGTTGGTCTAGATGCGGTATAGCATCTTAAAGATCACAGACTTTGCACTTGATAATAGGCATGCACGAGAAAATATTTGATTGTATCAGGTAACGCTATTAAGTAACGCGAAATATCCAAGATAAAATCGATAATGTATATAAAAATTCGAAAATAAAGTTAAATGCTTGATGTAATTAAAATCGAACAAACTTTCTTGCGTATTTATCATTGACAAGCGATAACTCTGATATCAATCGGCAAAGAGTCAATTCTCTTAATAGCTTGAGAAAGTTTAAGCAAAAGATAAGATTAAGTAAAAGATAGTCTCTTTTACCGAATAAAATCTGAAACTTCCCATCATTAAAATAATTCAACGCGGTACCTCTTAAAATACATATATCTTAATATTACTTAAAACACTGTTCTATCCAACGATTCACGCCCGAATCACGTGCAATTTACCAACCAGGCGCACGTGGGAAAAATTCGACGTGGGTGTGCCCACCTGTTCCGTCCGTGTGTCCAGGAGAGGAGAGGAGCAACCGGAGGCCTTCCTCGTATCCGCCGCGATCGCTCGCGCGAGCGGGCGTATAGGCAAATATCTCTCGCGCACGGCCGGGACATTAGGAGCTCTCCGGCGTCCGGAGGATTATAAATCCTTAATACAGATCGGCACGCGATGCCCGGCTCGTTAGGGTGATGCATGGTCGACTCTGGTGTCCCGTGGTGTACGGTAGCCGGTACCAATACGCGCGTACACCATCGTACAGCCGCGTGCACGCACACACGCGCGACGTTCGGTTCCTACGGGAACAACTGACACCCACACGCATCGGTGGACGCCAGGTAATAATGAGAGATCGGAGATACGGCTCGATATTAATTGTGCGCATCGAATGTGGCTACGGCTGCTGCGGCTGGACCGCAGTATCCACGCCGTAGAGGGAACAGGCCGCGCTACCGGCTTACACCGATCCTTCGACGCGATATGTGCGATATACGATACGAGGACGAGCGTGGTGGACCTGACCTCTCGATCCTCTCGCCACGGCGGCGATCGTGAAGGAAACGCGCGAAAAAGTTTCCTCGAAAAATTGCTCGCATATAATTATATATGTTGTATCGTAGAATAGTTTAGTATCTAAGGAATGCACCAGATAGACATTTTCGGACTTTCAAGAATAGTTGGCAAACGCTTAAACATTCTCGTTAAAATTCCTAGAATTCTTTAAAAAGAAACTTTTCCAAGAAGCATATTCACAAACATATTTTTGAAATACAACATTCAGTATTCTAGAATATTATATTTAAAAAAATGCAGGATATATTTTTTGAGAAAGTCTTTCAGAATTAAAATTCTAAAATCTTTTTTAAATTGAAACGTTTAAGAATCTTTAAGCGCTAATTTAAGTATTCTCCAAATTGTGAAAAATTCATTACACTCGCGACGCGCAAGGATAAAAAAAAAAAGAAGTCAGGAGTATTGAAGTAGATGCTGGAAGACAAGGGGATGGCCGCCAATCCGGGTCGTTTCGCCGGTGATTACGAGGAGTGGACAGATTGAGACGGTCCTAGGGCTCCTCCCTTTCGTCCTTCTGCCGGCGATCTCTATGCGGGCTTCTCCCGGGGCGGACGACCCACGCCCAGGACGTTCTATTCCTCATTCCGCACCGGAGAGAGAATATTCCCTCCCTCATGCCGACTACGAGCCACTTTGAAGATACGATCTCGAAACAAATTACGAGTCCCGCTCTCGGGGCTCGCCCTATCTGGCTGAATTAAAATAATCGTGGGCCGTTAGCGGTCGGTCGTGTTTTTTAAATCGGTCTACACGGATCGGTTCCCTCACGGAGTTTGTCAAAGGCCGGTGCAACCGTCTACCGATGCGTTCGCCATTAAAGTTGCACGCACCCGCGACAATAACGGAGTTTCTCGAATTAATAACGATAACGGATTGGTACTCCGCATTTCTTTCCTTTTACATAAATCTTTTTAGCTCCTCGGTTACTTTTTGTTTCTTTGGATACTCTTTTTATCTTACTTTCTACTTTTAATTCATTATCTTTATTTTCATTCATTTATTCACTCATAAGAATCGTGTGAATATATTAACTCATTTTTAGAATCGGAGTAATATTAATTCAATCAATGCATTAAATCAGATTTTAAAATAATACGTATATGAAATTTAATAGGTTCGATAAAATAAAAATATGTTCAATAAAATACAACGACTTTTCTTTATAATTGAAAGCGAGTCGGATACATTGACATTTCAAGATGAGAACGTGGACGCTGCACGAGAAAACCAAGGTAGACATATACAATACATACGTACGTATATATCGTTATATAGCGGTAAGGTGCATGTACCACTCGGCCGCAGCTCGTCTCAATCCGGATTACGGTAACACCTGACCATCCGCAATTTTATCATCCTCCGTTCCAGAAAGATTCCAATTTTCTTCTCCCGCCGCGTAGCTTTCTTTCTACCTTTCCCGGTACCGCGCTTTCCCATCCCGTCTCCCCTTCGTTCCCGTCCCCTCTTTTCCTCCTCCCCGTGCGCTTTTTTTCACCGTCCATGGACTCAATCTGTGTCTCATCGCGGATTATTGGGATTTCGCGAGGATGAGGAAGAAGAGAAGGACCGAGGCTCACTCGACCGTCTGAGCTCCCCGGGCTCGGCTCGGAGCTGGAAGCTGGAAGACTGCCGACAAGGCCGAGTCTTTAATTCTTTTCGTCGTCAACCGATTCGATCGCTCCGATTTTTCCTTCCAGATAAATGAATTTGACTGATTATTCATGATGTGAGACAAATAAATGCGAGAACGGCGATGTTCCGTTAGAATCAGTGAGTAATAACGAGATAATGCAACAATAAACAATAATGCGGTATAAAAAAATCTCTGCACGGCCTCGTTATGTTGATGACGAAGAAGATAATTGGATGATGATAAGATCTCTTCCCGATTGATGATAAGATCTCTTCCCGATTGTAATATCTCCCGTGAGGATGTTACAACCGGAAGCAAACTGGAGCTATAAATAGAATCTTCAATAAACACGAGCGCATCAATTTTGTTACTAAGAAATTAAAATAAAGGGAGGACTATATATTATTGATGATTCAACAATTAACTAAATCAGGAAAAATAAAGAAGCAATTCGCCATCAAATACACAAATTTCTTGCAGTCATATGAGAAGAATAGTGATGTTTTTCAATGAGCGTATTTTTAACGTCGACGCTGACACGTCGAATTGCCGTCGTTCGCTCAGGGAGTCACGATCGTCATGCAAATCCTCTTATCAGGAAACAAGATGCGACGAAGGCGGTAGGAAATAAACCACCGCCGATGGAACGCAAAAATAATGATCCTCGTGGGCGTGAGATAATTGGCGCAAGGAGCTTGCGCGTCTCGCAAAGACAGGGACAGAGGGAGAAATGCCCTGCGAGATCAAAGGACCTTCACCTTCATCCGGCTCCCGGCGTTCGTCCCGATATCCTGGGAGCTGATGGAACAGAAGGAGGGAGAAGACTCCTTTTTATCGTTCCTTCCGCGGAGAGGAATCGCGAGCGACGCCGAAATCGATCCGATGATTAATTTTCAATCGCGGCTTAATTACGCCGGGCGGCTAAGCCCGATTGAAGAGGCGTCCCCGGATAGTGAAAGGGCGGTCTGTGTGGTGCAAAAAAAAAAGAAAAAAAGAGAAAAAAGGAGATCACGTGAAGATCGAGAGAGAAAGAGAGAGGAGAGGAAAAGAGAAAAAAATGAGAGAGATAGAGAGGCCGCATCCCAGTCGTCCCTACAGCCATCGAATAAAAGGCTCTTCGTTCTCTCTAGAAGAGGATTGTGTCCAAGGATGAGGACATGCTGGCGCGGGGATGAAAGGGTGGCCGCTCGCGGAGCGGGGGTGGCGAGGATCGACGCAGGACACGATTGCCAGGAACACGTGATTAGATGGCCCTCCTTCCACGCGATTCTCCAGATTGGACACCCTCGTCGTTGGGAGACGTAAAAAAATGCAATCGGCTCTTACCGTAATGAAAAAGTCCCGACCCCGGGTAATACGGTATTGGTAGCAATACGTGTGCATACGTGCGCGTGTGTATGTGCGTATACGTATGTACGAACGCTCGCGACTACACGAACATCCTGCGGGTGTATTATGGATGCATGAGAGCATGGCTGTTAAATCGCAGCAGCAATTGCAGCTGTCGCATTGGGAATGATGGCACATTTAGTTTCTACAAATCTTAATTTTTACAAAGATTTATTTTCTTTATTTTATTATCGAATAAAAAAATAAATAGATAAAGTGCGTATTGCGCGAATGTATAAAATTATATTTTTATTTACACTTAAACTATCATGCAGTTATTTTCGTTTTCGTTTGCAAAAATCTGACATAACAAATTAAATCTTTAATAATTTGGTCTCTTATTTTATTTATATTTAAAAATAATTCGTCAAAAAAATGAAATTAGACAATTTTCACATTATTGTATTGTGTACCAAGAGACTGAGAGACAAGAACGAGCGTGTTAGGTTTTAGATGAGGGACGAAACTGTCATAAGGTCGAGTTTAAGAGGCCGTAGGACAAGATACAACATCATTGAGAGAGCAAGAACCCCGTTACTCCAGTGATTCATCGGTCTTTTTACGCTGGGTAGCCAGAATAATTCACCCTAATACCCCACCTAACTGCCTCCGACCCTCGTTGCTCGATTGTTTATTGCCAAAAAGCATCTCTTTAATATATATCATTCTATGTCTAAAGAGGATCTCGTCTCCTTCGGAGGAAAAAAGAGCGAGCGAGAAAAAAGGAATTCTGGACCCGACGAGAGATTCACCTTCGCGAGACTTCCATTTCTTCCTCGAATTCTCGCGAATGAAAGGCGGGGCAAATAAAGGACCGCAGAAAGCAAAATTTTGTAAGCAAAACTAAGTATTGCTTTCTTGCAAATTTACAAATGTATGAATTGATTTATAAAATATTAAATTAACAAATTTTTTTAAATTACTAATTTTGTTATATATTAAAATAACAAAGCGCACTTCACACGTTTCATTACAATCCTCTATTGATGAGATATTTCATAAAAATTATTAACTCTGAGTGTTTCGAAGAAAACATTATCATAGTATCGTACACGCAACGCACACCTTCACGGCTAATTTGCGCAACTCCTTTTCAATTACCGATTCGCAATGAATTTGCGTCCATCTCCGTTAATATGTTCGCGGATATCGATTCACGTCTCGCTACTATCAAAATACCTCCGAAAAATATAGCTTCCTTTTTTTTCGTCGATGGTCGTCATATCAGAACGGATCGGAGGTAGAGCGGAAGGACGAAGGGCCGGCACGGAAGAAGAGGGGTGAGAGGAGGTGGAACTGTCGAATTGACGTACGATACGAGGTGTATTAATTAGCGGCGGGAGAAAATTGCGACTGAGCATAGCCTCCGGGATTGAAATCGTTATCGAGGGGGTTTACCTCACGATTTTGATTTAGCCCCGGCCTTCCACGTCAATTCTAATTGCGTTTGACAGTAATTTGGCAAGGGAGAGAGGGCTGATTGACGGCTAAGCCGCGCGGCCACGTTCGGCCTCGCCCTGTGTTCCTCTTTACGTTTTCTCCCTCTTTTTTTTACGATCTAACAATCCTCGTGCGTATGTGTGCACAAATGTGTGAATTTTTGCCCGCACGCTATACTAAGGACAGTTTGAGACGTATATTTGATATACAACTGCAGCCAATTAAAATAATGTCGATATTAATTAAGCCGCTATGCCGATCATGACATGTGACGTACGTGAAATATACCTTCGATCGTCATTATGAAAATGCGAACGTGTTGAAAATCAATCGTAATCCGATTCCGGATACATTGAAAAACTGAATCTGGAACGTACGCTAAACTGTTGGATAGTTGACTGCTATCCGCAAAGAAGTCAACACAATCAGTATTCAAAGATTAAGACTTAGATAAGAAATATTAAAAATATTGATCAAATTTACTTAATTATTTAAAATGATAAACTGATAAGTTTATCATTCTTCTCTCCTAGTGTTTCGTCGTATCAGAGAATCAAGGTTACGCAAAGTGCGCGACAAATGGTATCCTCGAAAAAGGTAGCGGTCACGTGGGCGGCAAGTGCGCAATTTCAAATTGGAGCAGCAGAAATTGCGAGATGCCCGGAGATCTCCGCGAGACAGTATTAGCACGCGGGAATTAATTAAGCCATTAGCCGGTGCTGATGCACGCCTGTTAATCATCAGTCACTAATTATGCTAAGCAGCCGAGATGCAGGAGGGACGTATGGTATGCAGTGAACGCAGTGTATTACAAGGCACGTAGCACGTGCTGCATCATCGATCCGCGAGCGAGAATGCAAACGCGATGCGCTCTACTGAAACATCGTGCAACTTTGCGTATGTGATCGCTAGCCGTCTCTTTCGATCGTAGATCTTTACACATTTTCACAACGACAATTTTCCGGTAAATACAAAAGTGCTTGCTTGTGTGTTATTTTATAACGTTAGTTTTAAATTATGTTTTCATTATTTCATTATTCATTAGTACTATCTTGTATATTGCTTCTATGATATCCTTTTTTTCACATTTAAAAGTGGTAATTTATAAAAATCAGATTTAATGGTGATTTAATCGTATTTATTCAATAAGAAAGATATCACACAAAATTCACGCAACATTTTCTCTCACAATGTAATTTTCCTATTTTTTTCTTTCGTAGAGAACAATCCAACCGAAATCTCATGAACGTTCAATGACCCGACTTTAAGTTGGATACCCTCGATACCGCCAAGGGTGGTGGCTAAAACAAAGGGCTGGTCTCGGGTTGGTCGATAGTCCACGGCCGCCAATCAGGCGAGACCTCGCCGGCAACCCTCGTCCTTGCGATCCTCCGCAACGGCAAGGGTGGGTTAGATACCGGAGAGGGTTCGCCCGTCCATGTAGGAGACAGATTCTCCGAGATCGAGAATTCAGGAGAATACCCACGACTCACAGTCGTCTCCACGGTGACGACTACTGGATGGAAAAGACGGGCCAATATCTTCCCTTCTTATATATACCGAATGTTCGCCTTTGTCGGGAAGATCGCGAGTGGCCCACTCGGTTCTATCGAACGATAAACCGAGAACACGGAAGATGCGCGCCGGCTTTATTGCGAAATGAAATGTATAACGCCATTTTCATGGACGACGAATCCTAATATATCTAAAAATACTTCAAAGGCTAAATTTCTATGAATGATGACAGAGTTTGCTTTAGAAATGTGTAAAATAAATAATTATTTCTGGTATAATATCTAACAGCGAAACAGAAATCATCAATGTGTATTGTATTTTGATATTTCAACAAGAATAACAAAAAATTATAAGCACTTATACACTGAAGAAAAAATTTTTTTAATTTTAATAAATATATTTACTAAAATTAGATTTATTTAATTTAAATAAATAATGTGTATAATATAAAACTTCTCAATTTAACTGTAATATTAAAATTAGAAAATGACTTCTTGTTGAAATGTTTACTTGAATCAAATTCAGGTTTAGTATATTATAATGCAATACTTGAGAAATATAGTAAATTAATTTTTCTAAATCCGAAATGAATTCTAAATCCGAATCTTTTAATTTTGAAAATGGTATTTTAATATGAATATTTGTTTAAATTCATGTTTCCAACACGTTAAACTAAACTCTTCATTAAAGTCGCTCACTTGAGAGCAGTACACAATACCGCCGAGAGATGGGTGCATTGGAATTTTATTTCTCGTAAGTAAAAAACCATACAGGATAGAATAAAAGACGCAATATGAGATTTTTCACTCGTGTTTTAATGAAGTAATGATGAAATGCTTCAAGGCGAGCTCCTAAAATTGGATTCGACCTTAAAAATAAATAAAACATATTTTGACACTAAAATTTTGTTTAGTAGCTTGTTGTAAAAATAATATTTAAAATTTAAGTTCACTTTCTTATTTTTGTTTTAAAATCCGTAATTGGTAAAAAATAAAAGCTATAATTTAGTATATATTAACTATGTTGTAAAAAATAATTTTACAAGTTTAAAATAATTTATTTAATAGAAAAAACATTTTCTTGAAATGAATAAACATAATTGGAAAATCATTAATTAGTAAAAAATGAAAATTACATTTCAATAATCATTAATTGTATTGCAGAAAATATTTATTATAATTAATAAATGATTTTTTTTATAAAGAAATTGTGTTCTTCAAATAAATACAATTTCTTATTTAGAAAAAATATGTTCCCAGTTGTATGCAAACAAACGATTTATTAAAATTAAAGAAATTTTTCTTTTTTTAAGTAGATATATTTTTTCTCAGTGTAGATTATAAATATATAAAATTTATCTTATTGCCTTCGCGAAAGTGCTAAAAATGAGTGTAAAAAGAAACAAAAGATATTAATAGAAGGTTAAATCTTCTTTCAAATCGCCGATATTTTTTACCGTTCTATTTCTACAAAATATTCGTTTGGATCTTAAAATTACACGCGAGTTTCCGGTGAAGCAGCCATACTCTCATCTCTACGGTGACGACGTTGGCAGAGAAGACGAACCAAGATCCGCCCTTCCTTCGTCAACCCTCGTCGTTCGCATCAGAAAATTAAACGCGGTCGGCCATTCGTCTTTATTCGAAACATGGCGGATCACTATCGAGAAGCTGCAATCTCCTCGAGAAAGTATCTCGATTCGCGAATGCGAATCTATTTTAGCATCCAACGACGTTTGTAATTCAATCACGAATCTCGGTGAGATCGTAACGTTATCCGCCTGACTGTAATTAGAGAAGTTAAGAGGCGAACTTAGCTAGCTTGGAGAATTATCCTTCGCACTTCACGCTCGAGTCTCGATCATAATGTTTCACTATACTCCTACGTCTAGCCAATCTTAATCTTCAATTATCATGTATTTTGAGTTATAACATCGTCATACGATGATCGCAGAAGATAGTTGAATTTGCAGCAGCTATATACTTGTCGCAACGGAATCATCGGTGGCCATTTGTCTCAACGTATCTCGTTTATTCAACACTTATTTTTATTATACATCCTTACGCGTAAGATCTACATAAAAACTTATTAAAACGAGCTTAATCATATGTTCATAACTGGTTCTGGGCTGGGGCAGCTCCGCGCGGCAGCGTCTCGATGCACACAATGGCCCGGCTCTAGAAAAACAAACAGGACGTTCTATAAAATCTATTTATTACATTCCCCTAAGATTATTATCTTATAACAACGACAAATATAATATGAGATTATCAACTGAATACACAATTAAAATAAGCAATTCAGCTTATGCCCGTTTCCAGCAACGTAAGTTTAATCTCGATTCGACTTACTCTTCATCTTTTTCTAATTCTAAGAATTTCTAATTCTAGATAAAGAGTAAGATAAAGAATAAGATAAATATTAGGATGGAAACATTAGAAAATGATCGTATGTTAAAATCCTGAGAATGTATACTCCTGATAATTAAAAAAATAAGCAGAGTCAACGTTCAATGAAGATAAATTTAAATAAAAAATTTTTAATTTAATTTAAAATTCTATTTAATTAAAAATTTTATACTTTCAATCTCATATACACTGTCGTCATTACAGCATCATTAGGCATAAATTTTGAAGATAGTTTAGGATAACAAGCTCGAAGATATTTCAGCTCATGCATCAATGTGTGAACAATAATTAAACAATCAAAGCAATCTCGTGGATGGAAAAATAATTCGAATTCAAAGACACTTTCAAACGTACATATAGACGACACCTTTCTATTTCAACAACTGTCGTGAAATAACATCAGTTGTCGCAGTCACAAGACACTGATGTATTTATCGCGCCGATAAAATTCAATGGCACACTTGTTACGCCGATGAGAGTTGTTTAAAGTTGGGGAAAAAAGGATAACGAGCCGCTTTTGTAAATGACGAACAAAAACCGAATGCGTAAATGGCCGTCGACGAGTTGCCGCGTTGATGAAGAGGGTGGCATCGTCGACGAAGTGGTAATATAAACTTACTGATTGCAATTGCTACCGGTCTTTTGGGAATTTATATATATATGTATAAAAAAAACACACAGCAACAGCGAGCCACTGTTTACGCAGATCGATGATCGTTTGTCACGGCGCGTCGAATCGAAACGAGCTTTTTTTTTATTAACTCCCACGTGTCCCACGAGCTTTCACCTTCTCTACTCGCGTTTTGCATGCGTCACGTGTATATCGCGCTGTTAATAATCATGAATAATTATCTCGACGCGACATCTCGTTATCCGATATGCTCTTCTTTATGAGAAATGATCGATCACAAGCTACGAAGAATTATTAAATCTCACAGAGTCGAGCCTTTAATATTTTAGATCGAATACAGTTAATTTTAATTGTTAGTAGAATGATAATTTATATAACTGCTAATTAGCTAAAAAATTTAATAATTTCAATTTCTTTCTCATTCAATTGTCCCAATAAGATAAGTCAAAGCCGATATTGATTTTTGCTTATGGCGGAACGTTTCAATACTCAGGTTCTACGATAAATCCGCGTTTTTTTGAGAAAGAGGAATCGTAGACGTTTCGGAATAGACACGATTGCGAGTCGATTCGAGAGAGAGGTACTCGAGATGGATAAATTTTTATCGGCGTTCGTTCCGACGTGCCGAGCTTATTAAGCCGTCCGTTCGTTCATTCGTTCATCCTCACAATGGCCGTCGAACGGATGGAAAGCCGCGAGCGAAGGTATGGAAGATTCGCAATTCGTACCCAATCCTCTCTTTCAGTGTAATTATTTTTACGCGAGTCGAGAGCTCCTGCCGATGACAGCCACGACTGCCGGAGGAGGCGGAGGTGGAGACGAGACGAGATGCGACGCGAGGCGCGACGCGACGGCGATATCGTGTGTCGGTCCGGCGGAGAGGTGACATTGGTTTCACCGAGGAGAGACGCGAGACGGCAGGTGAAACCTGGGCTGGTCCGGATCGCCCCTTGCACACCCGCTCGCGCGAGTTGCAGCTCTCGCGGAGAGGACAGAAACGGAAAACGCGACGGATGAGAAAAGGTAGGCGAGCTGGCGTGTGACGAGCGGGGGTGGGACAAAGATCGGTGTCATTGGCAGCATCTCGGCGAGCTGGAAACCGACAGGCGGAAACTGACACGTGACTGGAACACCTGGCGAGCCGATAGAAACTGTGTATCGTCGGTGCGCGAGCGCGACATCGCTGAGTCTTTTCGAAAAACGACAACCGAGCGGGAATCCGAAGGTCTACCTCGTTGACTGATACTGGAAACGCTCGCAATTTCTTTTTCCGCGGAAAATGAAAATCGCGAACATGACTTTTGTGTTCACGGAGGAAATATCATTACGTCGGGAAGTGTCATAGTTTGTGAATTTTTCTCGAGAATTTTTTATGTTTCTTGAATAAGACTCGCAAGCCGCTAAAAGAAGACTTTATGTGGCACAAGAAAGTGTGCATAACAAGAGTAGGAAGTTTCACGTCTCAGGAAGAATACAGTTTGGCATGAGAGTAATGACTTTCTTAAAGTAAGTAAGATGAAAGCAAGTCAATCGAGTTTTTCAAATTTAAAATCCGCTTCGTTCTCCGCGGAATTCACTGCTATTACATTTTTACATTTTTATTTCAAAAAAAAAAAGAAATAGATCTAGATAGATCAAAATTATCGTTCAAGAAAGAAGAAGTGAAGTTAAGAAAATGAAGTCAAGAAAACAAATTTACGAAGATACCAATGTGAAGATGCCAAAGCCAATCTAACTCTCCTCGCGAAGAAAATTAATGACGTCACCATTTCGTTTCAGCAATGGTAAAATGGGTCCAAACTCCCGCCTGATATAATAAGCAAATATCCCGAATAATAACGAGCGCACGTCGCGAGCAATCTTATGACAGTATAATCTTCCACATTACGTACAGCTTAATCCGATCCTGGACGAGGAGAACCAGCGTGGATGATTCGGAGGGAAGTGAAGGAGGCGACGGGGAGGTAGCGGAGAATGACTCTGCGAGATCGGACGTGCGGCCAGCCAGAGCGCTCTGCCCGCTCTCTGGTTCAATTTCTGGCGTCAATTAAAAAGTGATGCGGACCGAGGAAAATCAGGAATTAACGAAGCGGGCCGTTCCCGCCGCGCCGACGGTTCGCCGACGCCCGTTCCCATTCTCGCGGCGAATCGTCCTTAATCGGCTGTCATTGAGGAATCTTGTAGCAAGATCCGATCGGGAGATGCCGATCCGATTTTAGCGAAACCGTCCACGAAGCCAGAAGGGGAACGAGTCTCCGTCTATGTACGTGAAAGAACGAGCTACGAACCGCAAGAGAGAAGCGTCGTCTCCCTCGTTTCTCTTTCGAGACGTTCGTGATGGAGAAAACGACCATGCCGGGGAAGAAATAATTCTCTCAAACATCTTATCTTAACCCTTTCGCTTCGGGCTTTTTTTCAAAAATTATATAACATTTATCAAAAAAAAATTCACAAGATGACCTCCAGAGTATTTTAGACCAAACGCATATGCTATTTCTCGAAGCGAAAAGTTAAAACATTTTCGAGATCAAGCATATTTTCCTGTTACCAGATGAGGACGGCAAAGAAAGAATAAAGTATGCTCACTGAACTAGTAATACTCTGATAATATATGCACTGACTGCATGATTCGTCCTGATCCAACAAATCACAGGAAAGAAAATGGCTAGGAAGAGATGGCTCCGTGACAGCATGCTATCCCGTGCCCGTTTTTCACTTATGGGCGTAGCACGAGGCAGGCACGTTTCAGTATCTATTATTATTGTTATTAGAGTTCAGTGAGTATGCCGGACCTCGGGCACGAATAGCGACGATTGGAAGAACAAACTTCCAGGATGGTTAACCATATGTGAACCATGTGTTCAGGAAACCTACCGATGTCGCTTCCAACAAAATTGACCCTTGATCTTTCCCTCCGTAACGACCTTCTTCCTTCTACGTTGCGTTACGACGGAATGGCTAACCGCGATTCGGACTCGAGAAAGGAGGCTTCGTCTCGTCTCGAACTAGCACCCAGGTGAAGTTCGTTACACAGCGTGACTCGGCAAAGACGATTTCTTGGACGATCTACCTCGCTTCGCGCCTTCGATGGATACTCTTTTGCGCGCGCGCGCGCGAGCGAGTGGACCTTCTTCCATCGGAGTTTGAAGGAAGCTGTCGCGAGCTTCCCATCATTAGTGCATAATTACCGAATTCGTAATCGTGCGATCGCATTTAATTGCTCGATCGCGATATCAATCGATCGAAAATCCGCACAATATTCATAGCTTTTACGCGCGACGAAAATCGATTGTTCGGATTAAAAGTCTAATCTTCGATTGTAATTGAAGTTATCCTTTATTACAAAAATTGGTCAAAAACCGTTAATCGATAACGTAATAAATGTGTATTAAATACAAATATTTAAATCGTGGAGCGTCTCCTTCATTAATTTTTGCAATAGTTATTTACGCGGAAATAAACTTTCCTCGAATCACGTTTTTAGCATTTTTTATTCTTAATTCGCACCAAAACACGGAGTAACGCTCGATGCAACTGTATTCAAAGAGGGTTACAATCGCAATCGCAAATTTTGTTGCGCCTGCTGCAGAATTTGCCATTATCCACCCGCCGTTTCGCCAATGTTGACTACGAAACTCCGTAACGGCGTGTTGCAATCGTGAAAGGCGCAGAGCTTTGCGATGACTGTTGCAATTTACCCTCTCGACTAGCCCCGCCTACGCCGGCTACAACGTTCTCGTGAATTAACGACTAGCCGTACAATGTGAAAGTAAATCGTTGAGAATATATCGACTGGCTGATTAAGAATATGTCCATCCAACACCCTACGATCATCAATTGGGGGAAAAAAAACGACGACGCGTCCCGCGTGCGTGCGCGAGATTGCGACGCGAAGAAATTGGGCGAGTAAGGACGAAAGAAGGGCAGAACGAGGGAGCGAGGGCCCTTCGCGTGGAAGGAACGGCGACGCCGCGCGGCTAATTACCTGAAATAACCCATTAGTCCTGTATCCACCGAGAATTACAAGGCAACTGCTGAGACAGAGAGGGCGCGTCGTCTTTGACGTGTTAATCTCGGCCGTAGGACCGCGCGCTTCTTCCATGGCTGCCTTCTCTTACCCTTACTCCTCTCCTGTTTCCATGAATCAGCACTATCGCGCACCTGAGAAAAATCGCCGGCACGGAACGAGCCGCGATGCAGATCCGCCGAATCGATTATCGGTGTAATAAGCCGTGCCATTTGGGCGTGATCCCGGAGCGATTCGCGCTGCGAAAACTCTCAGCATGCGACAGACGTTCGCAATATTTATCAAAAGCTTGATAAATCGCCGCGATTGAAATCGCTCTGCTATTTGAATTGTGAAATAGTACACAATGAGTCTTAAATTTTTAACTTCAATGTAACATTTTCTTACGACTCGACAGAGTAACTGCTTCGTGGAACTTTTTTTACGCATTTTAACATTTTTTCCTTATATCGAGGAAACTTCTATTATCGTTTCACTCGACAATTTTATTTCAGAGACTTATATTAAGGTTATTTTGAGCAGAGATAATTTTCGCCGTGTTTTTTCAATAGAAAAGAAGTCCTGCGGAAGAACCGATCGACAGTGCCTTCGAATAACTGCTTGGTAGAGCTTCAGAGGTTGGGGGCTGCGAAGTGAGAGGAGCAATCACGAACGATTTCATAGCTGTCACCCTCGATGGAAGACTTCGGGTTCCATTTCGAGGTTCCCGGGCCGGGGAGATCCGTGGAATGACGGGGCGCATTCCCCTCTTCGCCTGGAAGGAAGCTTTCCCTCTTGAAAAAATTCGGGATACCCGTCGCCGGAGCGGCATGTATCCTCGCGCGAACCCATCGACCGGAGGCCATCCACCTGACGTTTCAATTTTTAATCGGCCGCATGATACATTGCGCCTCAATGTGCACGCAAGAACTGCAAACGATTTCGAGAACGAATCGAATTTCGATCGGGAATTGAAATATTTCACATCCCAATTCATCTCGAAAAACGCGCCCTCCTGGAATGTCGCAAAGAAGTGATTTTTACGCTATTGCTGTACCTCTCGTTAAATTTACTTTCCTATTCAAGCCGAGTGACAAAATAGAAGCAACTAAAAATATGAAATGGCTTTTCCTCGCGTCAGCACATTGTTGACTATCAATTAACGCACGACATCATAGGTGTTGTCTGTCACGGGAGATCTCAGAAAATCTCGGATCAGCTCGAAATCGGTTAGTTCCACGTACTTTCCCGTACTACTGCGCTCCGCCTATCCAATTTGCTCCGTGGACGTTGCTCAAAGAACGACTCATTCTCGCCGTGCGTACGAGCGATGTCGAAATGGGAGCGTTGGAGAGCCGGTATTTTCGAGAGAGGCGCGTAGAAGCTCGAGTTTTACTCGTTTGAGCGCGACGAAAGGGCCCGTTCTTGCGAGCGGCCGGACTGATGGCGCGAGAGATTTTTTCGCGGTACGATTTTTTTCTCTTCATTGACTTATTTTTGTAATTAAAGTGACCGCCACGGCGGAACGATCGGTGACAAGGTGCGCCGACCGATCGCGCGAGGTCTGTTCAATTTTGGCGATCCGGAGAGCGAATCGGTCGATCGATCGGCAGACTATCGAAGCCGCCAATCGCCTAGTTTGCCTGAGCGGAACGAACTCGCCGTGGAGATCGGCCTGTCAAGTGAAACTGGGGCAAAACATCCGCGTCCCGATTTAATCCGCCGGCCGCGAGGAATCGAGTCAGGATCGGTCACGGCGTGAGAGCTTTCTCGGCCCGTTGTAAAGGTCGATAAGATGGATCGATTAAACGGCCGATAGAGATCGCGTTTGTCGTAGAGATCGCGAGTCGGCGCAACGTGCGCGCAAAGTACGCGCAAAAAACGATCCTTGGTGTTTTGCGATACTTTCATGGACGAACCACCACCGATCGAGTTCCAGAGTCGATTCGCCGTTCGCGTGGGTACTCACGTGAAAATCGACTTTCTATGTTAACGGACGAATGAAAAAAAAAAAAATCTATGCTGTCACGCCCTAGATCGTCGCTTAAATGGCCAATCGTTATACCGAGTTCATAAAAAGTTCGAGCAGTTCGCGGCTTGACGCGCTCGTTAGTAAATTGTTAAATAAAATCAAAATTGCAAGAAAACGTTCTTTCAATTTATCTGATCTCGGGATCGTGTTCAACACGAGTGCAATAATGGCCATATCTATATGTAAGTTCTCGTATCTTTTTGTAAGTTCTTGTGCTTCAGAGCTGAACTTTGCACGAATAATTTAAGTAAAATTAAATTAGCGCCTTTCTGTCTCCTTTTAAATTAACGCCTTTTTGTCTCTTTTTAAATTAACGCCTTTTTATCTCCTTTTAAATTATGATCCGGCCCATAATATAAGCATAGAAAGAAAATCGAGTCAATTACGAATAGATTAACGTGTTATTGATACAAGTTGAATTTAAGGATCTTTCCCGTAGAACGCGTCCCCAAAATCTTGCGTGAACCTCGCGAGGAACACCCGGTAGGGACTAGCAGAAGTAATCAATCTCGAGTGTCTAGTAAGTTTCACGCCTTGCTCGATTCTCTTTCGCTTGATCTAATTTTCTCAAGATTGAAGGAAGACTCACCGTAGCGCGCGAAACAATCAAGGAGCCTGATCCTTCGGTGGTGGAATGGTTCGACATTGTCGCGACGAGAGTCGTTCACGTCGGCCAGGATTCCTGCACGCGTACGTTGCCCGTCGCGTTCCAATCCCTGCAACACACAAGACGTGCGTCTAAGAGCGATCGGTCGGGTCCTTTTTCGGCCGTGGCTAAAGTAAAGACCGTTTCCGTTCTGGCGAATTAGTCGCCGTTCCATCGCGGGAAACATGCCAAATTGATACCAACGAGCTATACTTAACTGCTACGGCCAAAAGAAGTCGTGTATCCGATAGACTCGCGGCTGACAAAAGAGGAAGGAGCTTGACAAAAAAAAGAAAATTTCGTACTTAGGCATCATAAGAATTATCGGGTACGCTAAAGCATCATTAGGAAAAAGAAAAATTTTAGATTGGAAATTTGTTTTTTTTCAAGTCGCTAAGAGATATTTTCTTAATGATAGCTAGATGGTATCGAGAAAAGAATTCTTGAAGGTGCGAGCGGAGCAGGTCGCGGCACGTACGAAGGAATGCGAGTGTGATATATGCGAGTTCACGCATCTCTCCTTCTTCTCCTCCTCCTCCTCCTCTCCACACAGAACGCCTGATATTAAGATAGACAACGATATACTATAGAAACATCTTCAATGTTTTTTCGAGTTTTCATCCATATGTATGATGTATCTTCTTTACAAAAGTTGCTTATCCTATTACTCGGTAAAAAATTTTTTATATAAGTATATATATAAATATATTTAAATATATATAAACATATATAATTATATACGAAATATGTATATTCTTCTTTCTTTAGTAAAATTATTGTTTGATACAAGAAAAAAAAATAATAATGAGAAAACATAAAAAATAATTAAAATGATAATTTTGCATTGTTTCTATTACAAAAAGTCAAATTTTAAAAAATGAGAAAAATGTTGTTCATATATATATATATATATATATATATATATATATATATATATATATATATATATATATATATATATATATATATATATATATATATATTTACATATAATTATATATATGAGCAATTTTTTCTTATTTCTTCAAACTTAACTTTATGCAAAAGAAACAACGCAAAAATTATCCTTTTAATTATTTTTTATACTTTCTCATTATTATTATTTTTTTTGTATCAAACAGTAATTTTACAAAAGAAAGAAGAATAATATATAAACATATATGGACATATTCTGTATATATTTATATATATTTTTATATGAAACATTTTTTACTGAGTAATAGATTAATACTACAATCAGTAGCACAAGTAACAGCAATTTTTAATTATGTTATGATTAAAAATAAATCTATTTTTATTTATTTTAGCATTATTAAATAATTACAAGTTGTTAAGTGACTATTCCATAGCGTGCACACAACTACAAGTTTATCACGTTTTTGTTCCGCTTCGATAACTATCGATGAATAATTCATCTATTTTTTTCTGTCAAGAAGACTTCCCTTCGCAAAGTTCAACGCTATTACGTCGTTATTGCGTTATCAGCCAATAAGCCTTGAGCGCATTAAGGTGAATCGCGACATCGTATCGACTACGTCTTAAGCGGGTAACATCGCATGTGCGTGTCGGGAATGTGTCTACACTCGCGTTGCGTGTGCGCGAGACTAATTCGCGGGTTAATTTTATGCAGCGCGACATGCGAGAAGTCGGCGCGGAGCGAAGCGACGCGACGACGGCGCGGCTTATCGCCGTCGCAACCGTCTGCGACGTACAATTGCCGCGTTTCCTCCTCGAAAGCATCTCACGCGCGCATTTCTATCACTCCGAGGTGTGAAAATGACGGATGATCGTAACAAGGCGAGGCGAGATAGAGGTAACGCATTGTACGCCTCGACGAACGCGTTTTACGCATCTATTAAGTCTCGTCATTAACAAGGTAATTAAATAATTATGAGAAATATGGTTTTAATATGATTTGTTGGCCTTGACTAGCATATGTTTCACCTTAATAATTTCAGTTATTAATCGTTAATTCAAATTGTTATAATGCATTATAAATTTTAATGAAAAATCATTTTTTGTTAATCTCTTATGTCATGCTGTTACACTTCACTCCTAATCTCAATGATGCAATTTCGTAATACAATATCGAACAAAGTGTATACAGCTTATCACTCTTGCGGAACTTGAAAATGACGAATGGCCGTAACGAGACGATTTAAGGAGGATAGCCGAGCCGGACGATTCCTCTTCTCGTTTTCCTTCATTTACGACGAGGTCACGAATGACACGTGACGACGAGTAATGAGCTTGGTTCGTTACCTGCTGCCGCGCGAGGCATTCCACGCCCACGCGTGCAAGAATGTGACGGACGAGGATTGATTTAAGAACTATCGTTAATGTAGAATCACATGGTGGATTATAGCTACACTTCAAACTAATACGAGCGTGTTTAGTAATTTTTCATAGCGATATACGTGATAAAAGTATGTCTTGTGAAATAGATGGAATAATTCTATTTATCGGTCAGTGTGTATGCGGAATACGGTAATTCGTTCAATTAAAAAAAAGAGGGAATTTGATCGAGCGCAACAGAATTAGCGCAAAGACTGAAACATGAACGTACAAATAAACAGGCACGTAGGAGAGATACGAGAAAGAGCGAGAAAAAAAAGAGAAGGGAAAAAGAGGGAACCAATGAGAGACAGAGTGTGTGCGTAAGCAGCTAGAAAAACTAGAGAGGGACACTGCGAGAGCGAGAGGGGAATGAGCTCCTATCAGCCAGACCAGAGACCAAGTAGACCGAGGCCGAGCCAACCAACCAGAGCCATGCTCGCTATCCTCAACTGTTATGCGTTGTGCGTCCGCACAGTATGGCTAGCAGCGTCATCGATAAAGAGAATTAACGAATAAAAGCGACATTTTAAATATTATTTCCATTGTGCAAACAACTTTCACAGATGCTTGTCGAAGAGATAAGTAGAACTATCAAATCCCTTCGATAGGATTTTAACTGCAATTTTCAAACGCTTTCAGACATTTCGGATTTTTGCAGTTAATTTTGCGATTTTCTGTTCGCCGTTGGCATCGGTAGATAAATCCTTCATGGCAAGATCGTGATAAATTTTCGCGAGGTCCGCGAGGGGGAAAGCAATACCATTAGCTTTCGTTTTGAATGGCGACACGAATTACGTTCAGTTGGGAGAGATTGAACAGTATGAAAAAAGGGTTGCTACCCTCCGCACCGGCGGGCGCGAGCATCGATGGCATTGTTCGAAAAAAATTAACCCGGGATTTTTATTTACTGCCGTTCCGACTCTCCTACCTCCAGGACTCCGACCCTCGCGATGAGGCGATGATCGATCGATCGCCGAATTCGCGTGTACGTTTTTTGCAAGCAAAGAAATTTAGTGCAAAAGAAATTTCACATGTACTGGATTCACGCTTGTTGCACGTTTTTCTTGCAAATTTTTATAACTTTAGGACAAAGGTTAATAAACATCTTTGCTAGAAGTTACGCTTTCCTTGAAATCACAATATTAGTCTTTCGCAAATATTTTAAATAAACATGCGAAGAAATCGGAGAGTGACATCGATCGAGTCATCCCCTCTTTTTTGGTAGCCGTAACCGCCTGATAGTCATTATGGTGCGATTCGCGAACAATTAAAGCGAAGTGGCAGAAGCAAACACCGATCGGCAAGAGCGCGCAAAGGGAATTAGTATGTATTCTGAAGTTCGAGCCCTTGGCTAGCTCGAACAGAAGGCGGTCGGGCCGAACGTAGCAACGCGTGGCACGATGAGAGAGTGCGCGACGGGATGGCACTCAAATATTTACCACACCGTGCAAACAACGTCGGTATTGTTCCGCGGCGCTACTATGTGTAAATTTAATCTTCCTCAGAGGTTCAAAAATAAAGCTTGCGTGCGCGATTGATGAACGAAACGCTTGGCGAGAGAGGGGACGTCGATTTGCTACACATTCGAAAAAGGCGTGTATCCGTAAATTACAATTGTATCCCGCAAATTATACAGTCCTGATTGTAATCGAAGAACTACATCAAATTTAACTTAGTTTGATTCAGTTGAATCAGTCGCTCGTCTTTAGTTACACATTTACCAACGCACGAATCTAGATCTTTGATTCATACGCCGCCTGGAAAGTCGTATTTTACAGGTAATAGTTTATCTTACAAACTTCTCCCTCCACACGCCTAAACTCGAGGAAATGTCGGGGGGGGATGAAGTCGTCATGGTGGCTCGACGAACGAGGAATTCGCTGACTCGTCGCGCGGTCCGACGGTGACATCTCCATCTCCTCCTCTCCTCTTCGTCTCTCCACCCGTCGAAAAAAGAGGTCTAGACCGTCCTCCTTCCACGAGCCCTCCTCACAACCACCCTCCGGCGAGACGACAACGATGACTCTGCCCGCTGTTACGTGCGAGTGGCCCTCTCGGACCCTTTGTCGGCCTATCGCGAGAGACACCTGGACGCCGCTCGGCTTATCTCCTTCTCCGCCACCTCGAGGTCATCCAAAGGGTATCCTCGATCTCGCGTCGATCGCGAGAAGAGGAGTCGGCTAACACCATCACATCGTCCCTCTTGTTATGGCTATTCGACCGTTGATTTGAGAATGGACGCAAAGAACGATGCCCTGTTCTTCGTATGATATTTCAAGTATGATACGGCATGACGTTGTTTTCATATCGCATTTTCTGTCTAACAGTCATGCTGGATATTGTCGATGTATCGATCAATTGATTCTATCGATTTAAAAAATGTTCAAGAATGAGTAAGTGTTTATTACAACACTTTAATATATTTTTAACGATTACAAGGATTTATAAAGACAATTTCGCGCTAATGTAATTATTAATTTGGAGTATGTCCCGGTAATGAACACATCTTGCTTCAGAGAAAGACACTAGAATATCTAGATTCCGGTCTGCCACATATTAGCGGCCACACGTGGCACCGTGAGAATTAATGTGCACGGGGGCAATGGGAAAAGGGGGCGAGAGGGATGGTGGAAGACGGAACGACCAAAGGAATGCCATCGGCGAGCCGCACGGTCCACCTAGGAACGTAGCTAATGGGACCACTTAACGTCTCAAGCATCTCATGAAGACACCGGACCCCGCGTCTGTGGCCCATCTTGCACCTCAGGAACGACGTTGGCCCTTCCTTCCCTTATAGATCCTCCTCAGCGGTCGTGGTCCGCGTGGCGAGTTAATAATCGCCAATATTTATTCCGGATTGGTCACGGCTCGGTCCGGAGAGTGATGAGGAGCTTGGGCTGAAGAATGACGTGACGGCGAGTTCGAGGCCATGACGGAACGACCCGCGCGCATTGTAACGCCAGAGATTAATATTTACCGTTCACCATTACACTCGTCGCCGTCGCCGTCCTCGCGAGACTCTTCTCTCTCGCGCGAGATCGCGCGCGAAGAGATTTTCTTTCTCTCTCACTCTTTTTTGTCGAGGGTGAAAGAGAACGGTGACGGGAAACGCGGCGAGGTATACACCTTGGCATCTTAACAGTTCGCGGTCGCGCGATGATATATCGCACCACGTCGCACGGATTATCGTACCTGGCGAACCATTTTAAAACCAACATGCGCTGTGGCTGGAAATTGGGTAATCTGATGGAATACATCAATTAGGCGAAGTAATGTGTAATATAAAATCGTACTTTCGTTAGCGCAAAATTATACTTGGAGAATTATCAGAGGAAGATTAAAATTCCAAATTAAATTTAGTCATAATAAACGGCTGATCGCAGCCTGAATTTTTTCGACGATAAACCATAGGATAAAACCAGATGACCGGAACAGAACGAAACGTTATTAAACGACGTTATTAAGCGAATTAACTGTTAGTGGGAACTGTCCGCGGAATTGGCCTAACGGACGTTCAATCCGCGATTAAGTCGGTGGAGGCTAATGAGCGTTGAGACTTAACGCCAGATTACTGACTTAATCCTTTTGACGAGCGATTCGCGTGTCTACACAGCGTGTCTCACTTTACTTATAATACACATCTATATCTATATACATGCGTCTAGATAAGATAACGTCTGATTACAATCGTACATTGGTGATTATTGATCTTGTCAATCACGTAACAGATTACCTTCGATACATGTGAAAAAAAACATACAAAGAAAAGCTCTGATTTATTACACAGTAAAAAACATTTTGTATTTGTGTTAAAAACGGTCCTTGTTAAAATTTTTGTGTTGAATTTTTAACATGTCCGAGTGTTAATTTAACATAATGCAATTATGTTATTTGGATATTTGTGTTAAATTGATATTTAACATTTCTTAATGTAAAAATAACATAATTTATGAGTAAGTGAACAAATAACATAAAAATAATACAATTTAAAAACATAAATTCTAGAATAAATGAATCAAAGAAGAATGTTTGTGTTAATTTAACATATTATAAATGTTAATTTTACCGAAGAAATATGTTTCCACGAATTGTGTCAAGATGTTACATTTTTTGTATTAATTTTTACACAATGTTTGTGTTACTTTCTAGCATATTCATCTTATGTCAAATTAACATAATAATTTGAGTGGACCATTTGAAACACGTGAAATGTGTTAAATTTAACACAAATTTTCTAACAGTTCAACATCAATTATATCAATAGTTCGACGTATAAATATTTTATTTCCATTTTTTGTCAATAAATTCCGAAGTGTTTCGTGTTCCTCCGATTGTACGTAATACTACCTTGAAATACGGTTACAGATTTCAATTACGAAATTTCAGACTGGCTTGCTTGATATTTCAAAAAAACGTGATGAAAACAAGCCGGAACGTCGCTCTGGCTGACCCGAATGAATTCATTCGCCGCAACTACAAAAAGAGAAACGGCGAATCCGAGTCAGTTAATTATCTTCCGAGTTACTGTTTCAGAGAGGAGGGAGGTTTAGGTGATACGGTGATGTCGTTTGTACAGAATGTCGAGGGGGGAGGAGGGACACTCGGAGACGCGGGGGCGCACAAAAGGGAGGCGAGGATGAATCGCCTCCGGAGAGCGCACGGGACAAATAGGGACATTAAGTCGCTTTTGCCGTCCGGTACCAGGCGCTACCGGTACCCCACCGGTGCTCGCCCAATTTGATCTTATAACGCAGCTTCGCTCTCCTCCCTGTGTGCACGCATGTACAAATTTCTTACTCGTGTTTTGCACACATACACAACGCAACGCGTCTATTAATGCGCGCGAGTCATCTTCGCGCCTATCAGCGTGTTAAATCGCGAGTCCGCCCCTTAAAACACACACACACACACACACAAAATATACACACTGTGTACATAGACAGATATATGACATACATCCCGATCTTCCGCAACTTCTTTTTAAAATCAGCATTTGACTCTTGCGTCTCGGATGTTCCAAATCAACACTGCTCTACACTTGACTCTGTCTTATAACACGCCTCGTAGCGGTGCCTCAAGAATAATAGTACTAGAAAACTAGATACTTAAATTTATAATAAATCTAAATCTCAACTTCTTCCTGCGTGTAACAACAAAAAGCAGGTTCCATCGTTATCAGTTTTATCATACCAATTCACGATGTGAGCGTTTCCGTCCATTGACACATGTCATGGAGTCGTTTATGATGAGACTTGTTTCCGCGTCGCACCGCGATGAACATCGTAACGATCGCTATCCACTTCCGGCGGAAATGTGGAAGCGCCGTGACTGGTCGACCGATCTCATCGATCTATCTTTCCTGATGGAGGTCGATAGCTTTCCCGACAACATTACTGCTGTACATTTTTATGATACAGTGAATTAATAAATATGATAATAACATCTGTGCTTACGTTAATTGTTTCGTAGTTTCATAACATTATCTCATATCTTGTCTCGTAATCTCATCAATTGCATAATGACCAATTAAGAATTTTTCGTTGTTGCATTCTTTCTGCACTGTTATTCTTAAGCATAAATCTACTTAATAATGATAATAAGCATGATAAATGTAATGATAAATAAGCAAATAAGTAGGGAAAAGGTGGTTAGCTCGCATTTTTTTTATAAGTTTTTATTTTTTAGTTATATTTAAATCAATGATATCACAAACAATAATTTATTAACACAATTTCATAAACAAAAACAATCATTTTCAGTCAGAGCCGATCTTGGTGTTTAATAATATTGCATAAATTTTTTTACAATTTCCAACTCATGCAAACTGCACGATTATTTGTCAATCTTGAAACACAGTTCTAATAAGCTAAAGCAGGAGTACGTAATATTATAAATCGAATAATTTATTAATCTAAATTTAATATAAAACACACTTGAAATAATTAGGACAGTTTATAAAAGGGGAAGAAATGTTTAAATAAAAAAAGACATTATGATGTAATTATCTAACTGTAATATAATCTGAAAATGTAAAATGGACTCCACTATATTTTTACAAAATCTGGATTCTTCATGTCTATTTATACTTTTCATGTTTGAATTCGTTGAAAATTCTGAATGTATCGAGATATTATTAGATTCAGAATTATCTTGTCAATAATGAATGCGTTCTCCTAACAATACTCTTGCGTTGATCCTCATGAATTCTCGTTTATCGCATTTCTTCCCCGTTTCGCAGATAGCATTAGAAATGTCTTAAAATTATTTTTAAATAATAACCAAAAAGATTTTTTACGGAAAATTTCATTCTACACTTGTGCGCCTTGAGTCCACAATACCTGCTTGTTACAGGATCCAATATAGAAATAACAATAACAAAAAATTTATATTTAATTATATCCCAATAAAAACATAGTTATTCAAGCTAATTTATTTTCTCAGAATAGAAGAACAATCTTGAGAATTAATATAGAATTAATAACTCGTTAATTACAATCTTTAAACTATGTTAAACTTAATACTGAATATTATACGAACATCATATAAATATCATACAAATCGTCAATATCAATAAGAAAGAAACTTTGAAATGTCTCAGAACAAACGAGATAAACATTAATAAACAAATCGCGCCAGTTGTGGCGACAATTGTTTCACTTCGGTTCTTTGCTGAAAACAGGTAAAAATCTTTTGCAACAGATGTGTTAATTATAACATAGTTTTAAATGAAATCCACACATAACAAGTAGGGAAACATATTGACACGTTTTCCTCTAATAAGTACAAATCTATAATTTTTTTCAAAAATTGCTCGCAGAGTTCTTCCGTAGAAAAAAATATTATGAAACGAATTAAGCATATTTTTCTCTTCGTTTTCCTTCCATTACTGATCTCGAAATCCGTGGTGTTTCCAAGGATGGCATTTTCAACGTACTTTTGCCTCGAGCAATTAGACAAGGCCGAGGCACATGAGAAAAGTTCCAGAACACCCGGTAGATGGTAGCACAAGGTCGTAGGATGGTTTTCTCGGGGGTAGGAGCGAGGACCTGTCACATTACGGAGTGGAATTTATGCCCGATGCCCAGCGGCGTGACAAGTTGCCTCTGATGAACGGCCCCACCGCGAACTCTTGGCCCTCCACAACGACGATAAGGAGAAGGCAGGGAGCAGAAGGAAGGGGCCAGAAAAAAATAGAGAGGAAGAAAGAGAGAGAATTCTTAGCACGCTTGCGCCTGTCCTTGGCTCTTTCTCCAAATCTCATCAAATTCTTTCCGCGATTTTTATCACCATCCCTTTGCCCTTACAATTTACCATACCCTACGAAATTGGAGATACCGCAGATAAGGGACAATCCCTCCGTAATAATTATGCAATTTGGTAAATTTTCTCAAACGTAACTGCGCTTTACTTTTCAAAGGAAAGATACCAGATTTACGTTTCTAATAAACTTTAACGTAAAATTAAATTTCAACGTAAAATCTTTTGTTACGTAAATGTTTAAATTTTAGCATTGAATAATTTATTATTTTTAGGTTTTATATATATATGTATATTGGTGTGTGTGTGTGTGTGTGTGTGTGTAAACTATTTATACAAAATTATTTAATTAATTTTCTTCTTTTAGTCACATCTCGCTTGTCTGTAGTTTTTTTAATTCTTAGAAATAAAAAAATAAGAGTAAATTAAACCGAGATTATCTGCATTGATAGAAATAAGAGCGACATTCGACTAAGCGAGAATACAGCTAAAAAAAAGATTCACATGTTCAATTGAATAATTTTGTATATCCAATGTTTTAACCACTGTAAAGATATTTCGTAGATGCAACGTAAAATTTTAATCTTATTTATTTAACACGTAATCTGTGGAAAATTTCGTTTTTTTTTTCGATTTATGTATTATCTGCGAGTAACGGAATATTCCGTTTTTAAACGTCTATGCGTTAACTGCGGGCCACAGATTATTGCGTGCTTCATCAAAATTAATTCACGCATTATAAGCAATTTTTTGGAAACTGAAAGATATATCACAAACAATTGAAATCTGCGGAAGTACGGAGGAGGTACAGAGAAAACAAGATCTTTACATATACGGATTCTCCAGTAAAAGGTGAGCAAAAGTAAAAAAGAATCATTTAAATCCGATATGTTGAAGGTGCTATAAATATTTTAGTAAAACATTATTAAATTTCTTCTAAGTGCGAAAGTCGCCCGTGTTACGTAAAAGCGCGCGCGCAATCAGGCCGCAGATTAAACGTTAACATTTTCTTCTTCTTTTCTTACTGAAAAATTATGTTGAGAAAAGTTGATAGAATCAATCGCCATTTCCGGAAACGCAGCACGTCTTCCAAGAGCGGACGGGAAAGACGCGAGAGAAAAATGCAGAAAGGATTGTTCCGCGTAAGTTCTTTAATTACCGTTGCCACACGAGCCGTGCAGCGTGTGCAAGCGTTTCACGCTCGGCGGACGGCATCATTTTCTGCGAAGCTCGCGCGTTGACGTGGGTGGAGGTGACCGTAGAACGGCGGGTACGGTCCCCCTCACGGGACAGGGGGTCACTTCTGCGGTCCCCGCACGGAACGTAGGGTTTAAAAATCCCATACGATTTTAACGCCCCACGCAAGAAGTCGTTTCTCGCGCGCTAACGCCGCCGGCTCGCCGGTGATAAACACGCCAAGTTACGATTTCTCGGAGCTCGCCGTGTGCGAGCGACGGCGGTTATTAGCGGTGACGGTGGTGATGTTTCGTACGAGACGTCCACTTTGCGAGTGGCGCGAGTCGAACTTCGCATGGATTCGAGTGAGATGTAAACTGACGACACGATCAGCGATTAGATTTCGATTTGAGCGTCGGCATGGAGTCTTGTCTGCTACAAGAACTAACGAAAGTTAGACGATGTCTATATTTTTCCTAAGTCAAGTGAATTAACCGCATGCGGCTGATAGAAGCACACAAAATGGAAAAATTATATCTATTCAAGAAACAAACCTTACTTTGGAGCCTGTTAGGCATACGGGACGCACATGGAATAACAGAAAATTGCAATTAAAATTGAGGTTTCGCACATGTCGCACATAGCTTTCGTTAAAACGGCAGGGATTCCCATCGATTAACAACTCAAGGGTGACCACTTTCTCGGAATTTTACACTTTCTCTTTTTTTTTTTTTATTCCTCTTCATGTTTTTTATTTTAAAAAGCCAATAGTGGCTATATATCTGACACGTTCACGGTATAAGCCCCGCCACACGTATCGTCTCGACACGCGGCAAACTCGCGTCACATTGTTGAGCCACGGTGTCACATGGCCTTCAAATGTTGCCCTGCCACGAGTTCCTGCCTCGCTTTCTACAAAGCTGTCAAGTTTTACGGCGACTCCGAATTTCCACGAACGGATACTAGAGCACACACAATTGCAACACAATGACGACGAATGTTTGTCAACCAAACTTTGCTTACAGAACACAATCGGAAGCGTTCACTTCCGGAATTTTAATGGAGTTAATGAAAATAATTCTCAATGCTTCTGTACATAATTACACTGTTAGAAAATTTACACATTTCACGTGTCCCAAACGGTCCACTCAAATTATTATGTTAATTTGACATAAGATGAATATGTTAGAAAGTAACACAAATATTATGTAAAAATTAATATAAAAATGTAACATTTTGACAATTTGTGGAAACATATTTCTTCAGTAAAATTAACATTTATAATATGTTAAATTAACACGAACATTCTTCTTTGATTTATTTATTTTAAAATTTATGTTTTTAAATTACATTATTTTTATGTTATTTGTTCACTTACTCATAAGTTATGTTATTTTTACATTAAGAAATGTTAAATATCAATTTAACACAAAATATCCAAATAACATAATCACATTATGTTAAATTAACATTCAGATTGTGATTCAGATTCATTTTTATGTTAAAAATTCAACATAAAAATTTTAACAAGAGCCATTTTTAAATACAAATACAAAATATTTTTTGTCGCAGATACCGCATTTTGATGACGTATATTTGATTCATTTTAGAGTTAAGGTACCAATGACTTCTAAATTAAAAAGCTTCGCTTTAATATGATTTTAATTTGAAGCTTATGTAGCAAAATACTTAAGATTGAGAATGATATCAATGATAGGTAGTACAAAAGTATCTAAATTTAGTTTTTTACCAAACCGTCGAGAGCAGAATCGGAACATTCGTACAGCGAGCAATTAATCCAATGATCCTCCTCAGATATTTTTATCCTCTTGCGCGGCAAATATACCTAGCGGGTAAAAAATGTACTCGATTACGCTGCGGGTGAAATCGATGTCTCTCCGGGCGATGTGCGACGAAGAATACCGCGTGTAATTCTGCGGTTCGGTCCGCAGCGTGCCACCGCGGGAATCGCCATGGCGAATCCCACGGTGCGTGTATATCATTTTTACAGCCCCGGCATTGCTACGGCGCCTATCGAAGTTACGACCGTGCGAGAATCGAAAACGTCGAACGGGAACGAGGGGAAACGGGTTCGATAACGTAGCCAGTAACTTGTATCTCGTATCGCCATTCGCGAAATAGTGCGTACGTGAACTGCATCGCGCGTCGATTGTCGACGACGGATACGCTACGACATAAGCTTCCGTTCGAGAGATTTTTCGGCGATCCTTTGTCGAGCCCGAGTGCTTCATGTACGCTGTCGAAGTCCTGTTGTCCTAGTTTGTTCTATATTACTATATGAAAATTGACCTCTGATCTCCTTACAATCAACTTTGACTCATATTTTGCCTTCGGAGGAATTAAGGTCCTTGAGCATTTATTGGCGGAAATAGAGTTTGAAAAAGTTAAGCCATTTCTGAAATATCTTGTAAACGGACGAAACCAATACTGTAAAATTATAAAGTAGTTTGTTACACTGCATTACTTAATAAATATTTTAAAGAAAAATGAAAAAAGATTATTCCGCAAACAATAAATCTTTATGATACAGTTGGGAAATCTATTGTATGTCAAATTTAACATAATATTTGTCCATTGTAACATTGTCATGTATTCCAAACAGTCCTTCTCCAAGTTTTTGTGTTAATTTAATACAAGTGAATGTGAAACTAATATTATGTAAAAAATTAACATAGAAAGAAACACTTTGACACAATTTGGAAACAAATTATCGAAGCATGTTCTTTCAATAAAATTAACATTCATAATATGTTAAATTAATGCGTATATTTTATTCATTTATTTTACTTATTATCATAAAGTATTTTAACACTAAGAAATGTTCAAAAATCAATTTAATCCAAAATAACACAATCACGTTGTGTTAAATTAATATTCGGTATATTAAAAATTCTACATAAAAATTTTAACAGAGATCGTTTTTAACATAAATACAAAATATTTTTATTATACATTAAATATATTTATTATTATAATTATATTATTTATATATTAATATATTATAATATATTATATATTATTATATCATTTATTATTATAATATATTATATTTTTTATTATATATTATATAATACTATACAAGATATTTTTACTGTCTTATCATTTTGAAAAAATCTATATACAGATTCTTTTCACCAGCCACTTAAAACCAATCATTTTTGTGCGTCATATCGGAAATATATACAGAAATTTTATAGTTATCTGCTTCTCGAGCTCGTAGCTACTTTAAGCACTCTCGCAAATGATTTTAAGTAGAATTTTTAAGTAGAATTTTCTTGTAGAGATTATTATGGTCGACGTAGCTTTCACGCTTTCTCCGAGTTAACACGAATTCTTCAGTCTTACGTCAGGTTTCTTCGGTTTCGTGAAAAGTGCTCGTGAATCTGTGACGCTCAAGTTGGATGTCTTATCGATAAATGCCTCTTCATCGATACGCGACCGCGTTGCCTGCTTTTCAAATTTATCGGACGAACACAAGAATAGCTCGCCTCGACAATTGTCTACTCTAATAAATGTATCGCGCGTCCGCTTCGTGTCCGCATCGCGCGAAGTTGCGTCGATCGAAACTCAATTCATCATGAAGAGATATTTTTTCATTTACTTTCACAAAATCATTCGATTAATTAACATAGAATCATTACCGAACTTGTGAGAAAACATTTTTTTCATCGCTCATGTTATTTTCTATCTCATGTCAAATACTTGTAGAATGGCCTTTACAAAGAATTTGATAAAATTCCGAGATCAATTAAATTTTCCTTCTGTCGCAAATTCAGCGTTTAGCTGGTTAATCCCGATTGTGCAATTCCGTCTCCGTGCGTCCACAAAGATTCACGAGTGAAATGAAATCAAGCTAACGAAAAACCTCTAGAAAAAAGAAAATAAATAAAACATATTCCGACATACTCCAGAGAAACGAAACTGCTCGCGTGAAACCAGGCGAGCCATGGAAACGCAGGATCGTGGGAGAGAAGCTTGCGCGGTGTAAGCGCAGGTACTCGGCCATTGGTCGGCATAGATGCGACGAGGATCGCGGAGGTGTAGATAGGATAGTAGTTCGAGAGGAGAAGCATGTCTGCTTCTCTCTCCCTCTCTCTTTCTCTCTTTATCTGTCTCCGTTTCCCTCCCTTTCCCGAGCGAGATAGGAGAGAGAGAGTTACTGGCTCATTGTACGAGCACGCGATCGGAATCGACGGGGACTCGTTATCGCGGCCGTTCGCGTTTTCCATTTGAAAATTTCGTTTTCCGCTCGGATACGATATCGACACCGGGTATCTGTCGGCCGGGGGTATGCGCTGGCAGCTAGGCTGGGGTTCGCAGAAAGCGCCGAGAGAACTGTTCTGCATCCGGGATTCAGGTCGAGCGGCCTCTTTTACGAGGCTATTTTTATCTAAACGCATCTACGCCTCCCTATGCTCTACAGGTATTTGAAATAAAATCGGCGCGATAACGAGAGCGCTAATACCCGGATTGTCGCGGATCAAAAATTCGCTCGCAGGAATTGCGCCGCGAGGAAAATGCAAACAAAAGCCTCGATGTCGAAACCGATTAGCAGAACCTCTTTAAAAAAAGAATTTTTTTTATTAAAAATAAAAAATACCTTATGCAAAAATAGAAAAATAATGAGAATTTAATAAAACAAAAAAATAAGAATGAAAGTATAATTAGAAAAAAGTTAGTTACAGATAATTTATTGAAAATCTTAATAAACAATAAAATTAAACATGCATAAAAGAATTAAGAGAGCGGGTTTCATTAATAACAAATAACAATAATTATCGTTTCATACAGCTCCAGAATGTCTACGTAAAAGAGAAACTTAAAAAAAAAAGAAATAATTACATTTAACAAGATTGTCAATATCAGGATATTCAGGAGTATCTTGGATCAGAATGAAGTTAGCATGACATACTATTAATATTAAAAAATCTGTTACAGTTCCAGTACCACTTTCTCTTTTCATAATTTTACAGTTCTTTATAAAATAAAAAAAGATCCATATTTTTTAAACCAAAAAAAAAAAGAAATAAATCATTCTAAATTCGCGAAACTCATGACATCTTTCTCTTTAAAGAAAGAAGTACAAGAAGCCAAGTATTACCACTTTTGGTAACAGTTCTGTCAGTACTACTCAAGTTTCACTATTAAGCGTAATTTGAAAACAAAATTTAACAACTACTATCAATTTTTTATATACTTTAAGTATATATTAAACTCAGCACATTTGGAAACAAAATGTCATATTGTTTCCTTATTTCTCGCAGTTGTAGAGCAGCAATTTTTACTTCTATCTCGAAACTACACGAAGAAAATTTTACATTAAAAATTACTACGTACGACAATAGCCACAGACCATGAAGAAATTATAAGAATTTTTATTATGTTTTTCACATGTGAAACATAGTGAAAAATTTTCAATCCGCAACTAATGGTCCGCGATTACTACCGAATTACATAGTAATTTTTGATACAAAAAATGTTTTCGTGTAGCAGGATCAAATCAGTAAGATCAAACGGGATTTGTTAGAATATTAATATTTTGTACTAAATTGTAATATTTAACACATTAAATGCGGCGTCGGTCCCTGAGGATCGACAGTAAAATTTCCGTTTAAGTGGTGTCTGTCCTTGTGGACCGACATCATACTTTCTGTTTAGGCGGCATCGGTCCTTGGAGACCAACAGTATCAAATTTAAAAAATTAATTCTGTATTTCATACAATATAAACGGACATGTTTACACTTTTAATGTAATTTATTAAAACATCCGTGTTGCGTGCGTATCTTTTGTTTAGGCTAACCACTCTTCGCCGCCTGAACGGAAAGTACAGCAGAATCGATTTAACACGTTTAACATGTTAAAGATAATTTTGTACTATGTGCCATTTTGCAAAAAAAAACAATGTAAAAAATCAACAGGATTGAATTTGTACTAATTTGTATCATCAACAATTTTATAATGTTTCTATTTTCAAGAAAACTGTAGCGTTACATACTTAATACATTAGGCTGACAGAATCACAAAATAAAACTACGTTAAAGAAATATTTTAAATCCGATATTCATATCGTGTAGTTTATAGAACTAAAAAATGTATTTTAAAAATTAACATTATAGAAATTAAATTAAAATTATAAAATATTATTAAGCATCAAGATCAGTTTTGAATAAATGTTTCTTTCTCTTATTCGTGTTATTCATTTATCATTCTATTTTTCCACTTATTATCGAATATTTCTAAAATTGAGTAATGGATCGGTAGTAACTTTCTATACCGAATAGTCGGATGTAGAGAATCTATACTGACAGTCCTAACTCAACACTCTCTTCTTTGGCTAATTTAGCTACTATAATTTTTTCTTTGACAGCCAAAAAACATGGATAACAAACAGACAAACGCCCAGCACGATTCGATTTTACCTCGTTAAGTAAACAGATTTAATAACCTGCTGAATCACCTTCAAATAAAGAGTTCATAAGCATAAAAAATATGTGTTTTCTATATTAATTATTTTAAACAAAGTTTTAACAAAATATTCGTTTTTCTAAAGATATGTACACAGTATTATTTTTAAAAAAAGTCTCAGTTAATGCCCATAAAATTGAATGTAAAATGAGATAACTGTATCCTAAAGGCAGATACAGACTTGTTGCGTATCCACGTATTGTATCATCGTTGCGTATCAGTATAAATGGAGAATGTTGCAGCATTACGTAACAAAATATAATAATATGCATAAAACACGTGTCATATCTGAATCGAAGATTATTTTATCCTGAAAATGTAACTTTTTTTAGTAAATTTTTTAAAAATTAATATAAATATTCCGTAGAGACATTTTCAATCATGTATATCTGTTTGTTGTTTAACTGCTAACGAATTATAAATATTCTTGTTCCTAATAAAAGCGAAAAATCATGATTATATTGATTTAGTCTTTATAAGCAACGGAAACTTTAAAATACAATATAGACTTAATGAGCTGGAGTTGCCTGTCTTACTTCCTAGCGCGGAAAAAACAGAATGACATGTATTTTAAACAATTAAGGCAAAGAATTATGAGACAATTCTAATCTTTAAGGAAGTAAACACATTGTCAAGTGACAGATTAGGTGAAATTTGGTCCTGTGAATTTGGCATACTATACTTAAAAATCTCAAGATTTTTTTAGAGTTCTGGCATCCTTTCGAATAGTTCTAGAGTTCTACATAAACATTTTAAATAGGACCCTGAAATTTATTTAAAATTTCTAGGTATGTAAGCCGAAATCTGCAACCTATCGATAAGGTAAAATGATAAATTATTGTGAAAAGGGCGGAAGTTACTAAACAGAAAAATACGGAAGGAAAAGAGAGGCTGGAAAAACGCGTGAAATGGTAAAGGATAACTCACGAAGATGAAAAATGACAAGTGACATCTTCTAGTTCGAGTGCATAACGCCCAGCCCATTACCTGCTTTTCCTACGATACCCTTGGTAACCAGACGTTTTTATGGCGGCAGCTTTGTCTAGTCGCAGTAATGTTGGTAGCTTCTTCGCAAGATATAATCCCTTGAAGGACACCGGAAGAAATGAAATTCCGTTTTTAAGAATTGTCTCAAAATATAGCAGCAAAGAAAATCTGTCACACAGATAATTAATCAGAGGGCATCGTGATTTTTTCCCCTCAACAAATTCCATTTTCGTTATCTTTGTGGGAATAAACATGGGACATTGTGAGAATAGAAACATCGTTATATTAACAATAAAATTACAGATATGATCAGATGATGTAATACATATAACACTTGTCAATGTTGCTGTCTAATGTCAATTAGAATGACAAGCTTGAATTTGAATAGCACAATTAGACTTTAACAAATTGACTTTAACAATTTAACATCCAAGAGATTTATATATATATATATATATTTTACACACGTACAACTATCATTTTTTTATCTATTGGACAATCACTGACGAAAAATCATCATTACCGTAATACGTGCGATAAATTTAAAATTTGTGTGCATATCATGTTTATAATGTTTTTAATGTTATATATCGTTTTTCATATTTATTATTCTTTTTCATCTCTTTACTGAAGACGACCACATTTAAGGAATATTTTAGAAACGTATGAGATTATTATTTATGTTTATAATATTTGAATATTTGAATTACTAGTACGACTAAAACTAGTTTAGCTCATCGGTTCTCTTTTATTTCATTTCTTTGATTTTTAATTTATTTATGAATTTATTTTGTATTAAAAACCTCCTATTTATCGTTTAATTATATATTTTTGGTCACTTTTAATTTTGATTTGGATTAATCACCTTATTCTTTGGATCCTTCTCAATCTTACTGAAGACTGAAGAAATTCCCTTTTTCTCAAGAGGAAATTATTCTCATGGACTAAATGTTAGAACCACACGAGATTTGCGCCATCGAACGTTAATTCGTCTTGGTTCCTAAGAAACTTTTAACGAAACTTAGTAAATAGGAGTCTCGTGTTAATTAATTTTATAATTTTTATTTTTTCAATTCTCTTATTACTTTTCATATGTAAATTGCCTAGCTTTGACTTTGATCTTGTCATCTACGTCATTTTACTTATAATATTCTTTTGTTCGTTTATTAATTTTTTTATTTATTTATTTATTATTTTGCCACTTTTATTATTATAACTTGATTGATTGTTTCTATTTTTTACCGCTGAAGAAAACTAAGTACAGTACATACGATTACTTTAACCTTGTAATTCTAAATTTTGAATTAAATTGTAAAAACACTTAAAAAAGATTTTTATTATTTTTATTTGCTCGTTTTGGCCGTATCCTCAAATCTTTTTGCTTTGCAAATTCTCGAGCGTCATATATTATGTTATTTTAATTTTTTTATTGAACCTTAACATTGTTTTTGTTTTAATTTGTTTAAATAACAAAAATTTGCCAATGCATTTTTAGTCCGAAATAATTCTTCAAGATACATATTTCCTTTTTATTCTTTCATTTCATATACAACCTTAAAGACATTGATTAAGACTTTCATTTTATCATATAACTTTTACGTGGATGCAATGTTTGTACTATTCTGCGAATCTGAAAGTGCGAAAATCCGTGGAAAATATCTGCGAAAGAGTTGCACGCACACAAAGACTCGCACGTCGAAACGTGTCGTTAACATATTTTCCCATCGGCAAGGTTTTTTCTGACCTTAGTTTTAATTTCTGACAGGCATTAAGACAGACGGGACTGATAGGTACCGACAGACGAAATGGCCGTACACTGCCGCACCAGGATCAGGATCAGCACTCCGAGGGATTCGAACGGTTGGTTCCCCCCCGTCGCGAGGCACGGCGAACTTCAAAGGCTTCGGAGACTTCATCATCGATACCGGGTCCTGATCACTGCCGACAGATTAGACGTCGAGCACCCATCCCTTCTCGTCTTCCTCCCCCTCGTTTCTTTCGATCATCCGCACAAGGATATAGGTACATCGATCCTCATTCTCGGCGTTCTTAAAATTCTTTTCGAATCTCGCAAATTTCTTTCATAAGATACGCTGAAGATAAGATTGTGCTCGATTTTTTCTTTTCGATTGCGACGTACATGTCTCTAATTACTAATAACTAATCACTAATAACTATAAATATAAGCTGCATAATTGAGATTTAAGATAAAATGTAAGATAAAATTACAATGCTAAAATTAACTGAAGAGAATAAAATTTTATACATTTCAGCAATTTAATATCCATGATATGTTCGACTTAACTTTTTAATGATCTCCGATTAACAATAGCAACTTTCTAATCTGACTTCCGGTATACGTATGTGCATTATGCATAGTATAGAATGTCGATTAAGTAGCAGAAAAGGCAGGACCCCGCTCAGCTTAAATGCAAACCTACGGTAAAATTTATTGCACGGCACGTTTCGTCAGAGAAGGTTTCCGGGAAACACGATTGCCCGGCGAACCGCAACTCGCATACGGAAATAAGCAGAAACCGAGCAGAAACGAAGGGCAGGGAAGAAGAAGAAGAAGAAGAAGAAGGAGAGAAGAAGCAGTTCCACTGCGAAGTCTTTCGCGGAAGTTGGCGAAAGAAGATGGGGAAAGTTTTCATTTGCGGGCTGCCTCTGAGGTCGGGGCCAATGGCGGTCTTAAATCGTTCGCAATTGAGAGGCGTCGGAATCGTTCTTCCCTCTCTTCGTGAAGAGTCGCCGGAAGTCGGCCAGCTGAAGAACAACCTGTTGACACGACACGATTGCCGAAAATACGTCGGTTACTCTAAATTTATTCGAGAGATTTTCAAGAAACAACCTGAAATTCCCGGTCCTCCAATTGTACAAAGTACTCTAGATTCTCCGTCTTTAAATTTAATCAGGATTCGTCTTTTTAAACTCGCGCTATTTGTAATACTGATATCATAATTACGACACTGCTAATGATGCCTATGTACTGTAATTATGCCGGATAGATATTATGTTCTATATATACGACCCTCATTATTATTCTTCTTATATAAGAGTCTCTCGCATTGGGAGGGCCATATTTCTCTCAACACGTTGTAGATGATTAAGATTGATGGCTGACTAAACTCGCCAGGTGTGTGCTGGTTGAGATGATTCATTCCAAAAAGTATAACGTAATATTTTAGGAGAAAAAGAAAACATCTCGCGACGGCATGGTGAGTATTGTGCAAATAATTATGGAATTATAAACAAGAGCTCGCGTATAAGAGTCAAATATATATAAATGCACGCATAAATATATATAATTGTCTGTTTGATTATTACTTTATATATAAATTTATATAAAATAAATTGAAAAGAATTTAAATTTGTTAGCATCGAAATTATTTATCAGAGAAATTTTCACGGAAGACACGCAAATTACCATTCGAAAAATACTTATTTATTTTTTTTTTTTTTTTATCTAATCTTCAAAGCAGATAAAGCATTACGTAAAGTTTAGATCGAAGTTGGGTGTGCGATTTCCGGCTGAATCGCCGCTTCCGGAATTGCATGTTACAATGACCGCATTTTTTATCACGATTACTGATTTATCAGCAAATCGACGTGTAAAAAAATTTTCTCAAAAAGAGATCGCAAATAGCTTTTTAATAAAAGAATTAAATTTTGCAAACATTTTATTTTCTAGTATAGTAAATCGCTTTGTTAGTTAATCTACTCTTGATGATGTAATCGGTTTAGGATCTTGTTTTGAAGAGATCTGCTAAGTGCTTCTAATCTTTGAACAAAAGTTAGTTCAAAGGAGATGCAGAGGTATAACTTAAAAAATTCTTGGCGCAGGAAATTGTTGCCTGACCAAATTGTCGCCTAAACAGGTAACGAAGTAATAATTGCCAGGATTTTGTTTTCTGAAAAAAAAAAACGGTCAACACTAAATAGAGATAATTAAAAAAAAAGCTACATTATAATTTTAAGACATCAATTTAAGACATCAATTAAAATTAAATAATAATAATAGTTTCTCTTAATACTAGAAAATAATTATTCAAGTTCGCAAAAAGTGCATTGAAAAAGTATCTTCCGAAAGCAGATAATTTAATACGTTGATTTTAACGCAAGAAAACGCAGGAAATTTAGAAAATTAAAGCCCCTCCCATGAAATTAAGAAAACTATGAGAACGGTAACGAATTTTTAAAGTAGCGTGCAATTCCGTGAAATATCTTTACACCTCGCGAGGAATGACGATGCGATCTTAAGTGGACCGCTCTCGGATCATCGTCGGCTCATTTAGCCGACAAATCATCGTTTCTCGTTGCGAGATCCATGCCGGTTTTTCTCCTTGTTGAAACAACGATGTAGGAATCCATTCGGAGATCGATCTCGACGTCACGGATGAGCATCGACGATTTTCCGGTGCGGCCCTTTGGAACCATCTATTACGATGCTTCTCCTCTTATTTTTTCTTTTTTCTTTTTGAAGAGGACCCCAGCCACGTATATACAGCTTCATCGTAGATCTCGAACTGAGCTACTGAATCGCGGCGCTCACGTGAGAATCGCGTAAGAGACCTCCGTGTATTCATAACCGCGGCCGAGCGGGTATTCGAGCATCCACCGGGTACTCGAAACCAGCGGAACCAGCGATATTTCGATGTATGCGCGTGCATGGAGCACACGGAATTTTTTTTTTATCTTTCCCGACCGCGCAGAGATATCATCGTTTCTCCGGGATGAAAGCGAAATAACGTCGGCTGAATATATTCGCATGATTCGACATTCGTGCGAAAAAGTCCGCGGAAAATATTCGTGCGATTCATCAGTATTATTTATTACTAGACGCAGCATTTTAATTTGCTCAACGATCAATCATCGTATTGTTCCTAGAGCGTCGTGACGTCAATTGTTTTAATCGCGACTCGTGCAACGAGATACGACCGAGTCACGGTCGAGTTGTCGTTATTAACGTCGTAGCGAGCCGATCGACGAACTTATTCCAGCGCGGCCGACGTAATTAATCACTCGATACGAGGGATTACGATTACGACAACAAATAAAATCGGCCCAGACACCTCGCGCGTAGAGGCTGTCGAAGACGCCGGAGACTAAAAAGGCATGAAGAGAGATAAATATCTCGCAATTAGCGGAGCGTGACTGAGTGACGAGTGACAGTGCGCGAGAGATCGAAGCGATCGATTTTCAAGCGTCATTAAGGCCGGTCCACGCTGTGAATGAGGAGGAAGGCGCGAGCGGGGAGGAAAATCGGAATCGCGATCTCCGGCGGCGCGTCCAGCCTGGAAACTGATAAATTGCGACTTCCGCCTGCGTTTCGATCGTGTACCACGTAATTTCCTGCAGAGGAGCCGCCCTGATAGGCGCGCGCGACGAGGTGGAGGAAGCGGCGGAGGAGAGAAGAGGAGAGGCAGCGGAGGATGGGAACGGGGATGGGACCGGAGCCAACGGCGATCGGAAATTGGCCCGATGACACTGATTAAAGCGTTTAAGCGAGAGGCGACAATGTCGTAATTATTAATTGGTGACGATGCCACACCGAGATTCCCGATCGCGATAGATGATGTCGAAATACGTTTGCTTAGGAAATTGGAGTCTAACAAATGAGTGACGTGAAGAATCCGATTCATTTAACGAACGTGTGTATAAATGCAGGATGCATTTGATCACAGTTTACTTCTAACAACTTTTGTATAGCGACTGAAGCTCATCGCACGTCTTCGTGCAAAAAATGCTCTTTTTTAAGCGCCGTCAAATAGTACGTTATCAATGGTTAACTGTCTACTTATTATGTTGCATATCAGTGACATATAATTCTCCCGCATCGTCGTATTACACGTCGTTACGGCAATATATGTTATCTTATACACGCGATCCGATCGCTTTAGCGAACATCTCTCGAACAATCGCGTCATTCGAAATCATCCTAATGGTATTATGTTTTAACACGTCGATCCATCGCTTAAAATTCGCGAATCTAACAACATAATCGCGATCAAGTTCCCGACTTTCATCGTCGCTATCCGTTGTCGTGTAAGTTTCTTCCTGTTGTCAGGCACCGATGATACGAAGGATCGATCCGATGGAATGCCGCTGCAGAAATAATATCGACCGTCCGACTGACTAAAAGGAAAATGGAGAAACAGAGGGAGATGCAGAATGATGCACGCGCAGCGAAGAAAGAGAGGAGACGCGGCAGCGAGAAAAAATTCTCTCGGGGGGGAAAAAAGATGGAAGAAACGAACGGAGAAGAAGCCGTCGAGTCATCGAGCAAACGAGCCGATATTTTCGCACCTCGCTCGACCGGACGGATGGACGCTCAGGTAAGAAGAAGAGGAGAAGGAGAAGAAGCAAGAGGCTGAGGAGGAGGCTGCAATGAATTTCGCGCTACCTGAAGACGAAGCGAAGGAGGAACGCGGAGGCGCGCGAGAGGAAACGACGCATGGTGGTAAAAAATAAAACGACTACGACGACTACCGGGAGGGAGCTATTCGCGTCCGTGGCATGGTGGAGGAAGAGGGAGAGTACGACGGGGATGCGAACGAAGGATAGCGAGAACGAGGAGACGAAGGAGCCACGTCGGTCGTCGATGGAGACCGGGCCCGATTTATTGGCGAGTTTAAAAGAACTCGGACCCTCGACATAACTCAGCATTCGCCTGATGTTGACTGAGTGGCCGACTCGCTCGCGCGAGGCCATAGGCGCGGATAGGCGCAGCGTACCTGGCCTGTCAGCTTCGGTTATCGTCAGGCACCTCGTCTGCCAATCAAAGAGCATTCACCGGTACTAAGTGGCTCGGCTTAATTAAGCGCGGGAACGAGACACCGCAACGCGAGAAGTGTACGTGCAAACGAGCGAGACAGGCTGGCCGTTCGTTCTTTCCCTCAGGTCGTTGCGTCGTGAAAAATATGTTTCCTTGCGGGGACGCGAACGCCGCGCGGGGCAAGCAACGTCTCGGAAAATTAGGACGATACGGTTCACTTTGAAATTTCCGACGATACGTGTTCTTAGTAGAAGATCCGCTGAACCTTGAACACGTCCGAAGTGACAAATTACGAAGATGCCGAAGGACCGCGTTTGTTCGTTTTGCTCGAAAATCTTGAAAAATTAGTCGTGCAAAATTTTTTTCGGTTCAGCATATAGTACTTATAGTTATTAAGTCGATAGAAAGTTCTTGCCGATTCTTTGCAAGTTTTTTTATTCGAATAAAAAAAAAAATCAATACAATATGAATTAATCAAAGTATTTTCCATCGTTTCCACTTTTCCCATCTTTCCGCAATTCATTCTTTACCACAGCAGAAAGTCCGGAGCGTTCTTTGTCACTGATATCAAAATCGTTTTTAAATTTAAATGTGCACTATGTTCTAATAATTATAACATTTTCACCATACGCCTCACAAATAATTCTGTGCAACAGCAGCAGTTTGGTGAAAACAAAAGACAGTGGCGAATATGCTCTTTATCTGACTCCATTTTTAATCGTATTAAAGTTATGTTGACTTCTATGACTTGTAATACATAAATGTTAAGGCAGAAACGCCAAAAACCATAAACGTTTCTGCTTATAAAATTACACTAACGCACAGACATCTATCCACATTTATCGACAAGAACTTTTGCAGCGACCTGATATAACGTGTCATATGTAAGCATGAAATATTCGAAGAATAAATCTTCAAAGCACGAAGAAATCATTTTACACAAATTAGATTGAATTATAATTGAATATACGAAATAGCTGCATTCAAATTTCTAACAAGTATAAGAATATGCATTAAATACGTAGCTACACATTAAAAAAAAATACATACATTTACATCTACGTCGAAAGCGATAAATCAGTATGATTCGCGCTTCTCGCGTGTACCGGGAGAATAACTGCCGCCTAATCCGGCGTGTCATTCGATCGTGCGGCGCAATAAAGTCGAATGACGAGCCAATAAAATATTTATGGAATCGTATGCAAGCACGGGCGGGTGCGCGGGAACGTGCGTTCACCCCCCTATGTTCCCCCCCCCCCCGGTGGTTACACGATGTTTACCCCACGACAACCCTCCCCGAGGACCGCGCTCTCACAAATATACGTATTGTGCCGTAGCGAGTAGAAGCGCAAGGAGAGACTTTCGCCGAAATCCCCTAACGCCCCATTGCCGAACATCATCTCTCGATCGAGATCATTCCGGATCATTTTTTGCGCATTGTATCGTACAACGAGGCCCATGAGATCATGGCCCAAGAATACTCGTCGCTGGGGACGTAAACAAATTAATTTGGTCGTTATCTAATATCCTGTTTTCAATATCAATAATTCACGTTCGTTCAATGCCAATAATTTACGTTCGTTCGATATTAATAATTCGCATTCGTTCTTGTATCATATTTTAATGTTTAAACTTCATATTCTCTACACAAAATATCTGCGATTTGTATAACTAACATAAATAAACATTTCATTTAGACACATTTATACACTGGAAAAAAATCTGGTTGCATTAATTGGAAATCTAGTAGATTCAAGTCTGTTCGAAAATAGACGAATCACAATTCTTCTAAAAATTACCAGATGAGTTTGATTAATTCTTTCTTATAAAATAAACCAGAATTTCTTGATGATCGAATTAATCGTTGTAGTGATTAGCTAACATGCACATAGTTTCACTATGAAAGACACAAGATTTGTGTATCTTCGATAATATTTCAGATTTTATCACATCTTAGTTTCTGTATGTGAATGTAACTTCCAGGAATTATCAGGAATTATTTGTAAATTAATTTTTGTACAGAACTACAAATTGTATTGTCAAACTAAATTTCTTATTTATTTTCATCTTCGAATAATTTTAGAGACGCGCATTCAAGAAATCATCTCATTAGAATATTGGTGAACGCTGAGACTCTGCGCACAATAGAGGAACAGGAATAAATTAGATTTTGGAAATAGAAATTAGGAATAGAAATTAAACGTAACACAATAAAAACACAAATAAATATAAGATAGTTATCTTATATAATATGTCCATTTTTGCGTTACGTTTAATCTCTATTTCTAATTTCTATTTCTAAAATTTAATGTTTCTGTTCCTATTTCTGTTTCTCCATTGTGCGCAGAGTCTAATGTTACATCTTTTATCCCTGTGAGTATTTTACTTACGAGTATAACATCCATCTAGCGGCGATGCCGTGTATTGCTTGCGGGAAACGTAGTGAATATAACTAAAAGATTTCATAGATTTAACCGGAAAATACTAACCAAATCCTTATAGTTAAGTCTATTTAACGTTCTAATTATAAAATATCGAGTCCTATCATGATAATCAGAAATTCTGCTTGGTTTCAAAATGCATTTTATAGACATTTCATTATATCTCGTTGATATAATCAAATCATTTTTCTCGATATTTTTATTATAGTTATTATTATAGTGTATATATTTATAGTTATTGCAGCGAGACCAATTGTGTGTGCGAGCGCATAAACACACATTCGCGGATTAAATACTTCTATGGAAGGTTAATCGACACATCGAGATGTCGGCCTTTTTCATTTATGCTGCACGATCTATTCGCAAACCCAGCACACATAGAAGGTCGAAGGATCGAACGGTAGTTTCGATCGACGGATATGCCGTACGAAAACGATCCTTAGATCCTTCGATGCCATCCACGACAAGTAACCCTCGTATAGCAACGCAGCTGGAGCCTGAAATCCCTGTTTTTTGCACAGCTGCCCTAAGGATTCCTGCGCAGGAAAGCTACCCCGACGAAGCACCCTACCGAGACGAATGTGGATACGCAGTTAGCCCTCTCTCTTTCTCATTCTTTCTTCCGCTTCTTCTCTTTCTCTCGACATAATCATGCTGAACGTCGTAATCCTTTCTCGATCACGTGTTTGTGTCCATCATGGTCCTAACACGCACCTCTTCGGGAAGCGCATTAAAATCTCATTGGGTGTTGAGTACAAGGGGATCTCATAGAACTGCACCCTTTCGCGACGTAAATGTTCACGGCGATGATACTAATAAAAATCAAAATGTATTGTAAGTTCGGTATGACAGTTTAATTAGCTAACAGCAGATTTCAGTTATTTGTATCTCTTTTCATCTGTGTGACCGCGCGCCACTAAAAAGAAAAAAGGGTCCGCGTCGACGAAGGCATCGCTGATGGAAGGATCGATAAGAAGACGAGGTGATGTCCAGAGGTATCCATTAGAGAGTTAACGCGTCTATTAAAGTGTTAAAAGAGAGACTTCGATGTGACATCTGGATTTAACCTGTCGCTTCTCGACAAAAGATATCTATCGCGCATCAAACTCATCTTTATAATGAGATCCAATGATTCTGCATTATACGTTTTCTTCTTCCTAACTCTCATATACTATTTCGGTCGATCAGGAAAACAGTCATCGCGTGTCAAGCTAGATAAGAAAGTGAACCCTTAACCGAACCGAACCGGATTTTTTGCGAGGCCTCGTTTCCTGGTTTAATTCCTATTTGGTGTAGTTTTAGGTAATGTCCTTAAAATTGGTCAGCACTGTTACAATGTGTCAGCGAAGGAAAGAAGGTGAATTTTTTGCAACAATCCGTTGCGCCGCGGGCAGTGTTTAAATGAGCACGAATAACTATAATGAGGTTGCCACGAAAATTCTGTTCAAAATTCAGAGCGAGCATTCGTAAATGCGCGTGCATCCTGAAGACGAACGTTCTCAGAAGGATAAACTCTAATATATGCAAATCCCTAGTGCGGTCGAAATGCGAGAAAGTAGCCGAAACACGGCATTCGCGGAATCGATTCATAACTCGGTGACCATGGACAGGATGCATCGTTAATAGCTACGGTCCTTTGTACAGGGTGTCCGAGAAATTATGATCAATAATGAGAATGTATCTAGAATCTCTAAGCTAGTAGGATCAAGTCAGCAAAATCAAGCTGGATCTGTTGGAATATTTAGTATTTAGAATATTTGGAATATTTATTTTATATTAAACCATTAAAGATAATTTTGCATAATATATGTCATTTTTAAAGAAACTGTGGCGCTAGCTTAATATGTATTAAGTTGGCAGGATGAACTTTAAAGAAAAAAAAAAGAAAAATGATTAAAAAGCAACAGAATTGAATTTATACTAATTTGTATCATCAAAAACAATTTTATGATTTGTGTCATTTTCAAGAAAACTGACAAATCAATTTTTCGTATTTGCCTTTAGTTAAAAAATTATTTTTATTTAACAATTAATTTCGAGAACGCTTGACTTTGACAAGCTCGAAACACGGATATTACATTTAAAAAGGCATTAATCGATAAATAGATTATTTTTTCAAAATATATAAAAAGAAAAGAATTGCTCTTTTATACGTTTTCAGCAATGTTAATTACTTTAAAATTGTAGCAATATTGTCGAAAATAAAGATAGTTTTTCTGTTACTTAATAGTAAATTTTCGGAATTTGTTTTTAATCTTCTAATCATACATTAGATCGAAGGTAAACAATAAAAGCTTACTATTTTTATACTTTATTTATTATTATCAATTTCATTATACTAGTAAACTATCCAGTTAGTAAAATATCCAGTTTTGTATATAATTCCATCATAATATTTTTATACGTAAGACAAAAGAAAATGAAGAGAATCAACAATTGTTCTACTGATTCTACTAATAACACTTATTCTTGAAGTCACTAAGACATAGAGTATAAGTAAATATTAATAAAGTTATTTTAATATTAACTTATATTTTTCACAAATATATACACGACACAATGGTACAAATTAGTAAAAATTCAATTTTATTCATTTTTGCATTTTTTTTCTTTTATTTTCAAGGTTCTATCAACTTCATATATTAAGCTATCAGAGTCACAGTTTTCTTAGAAATAGTATATATTATCAAATTATTTTAATGACTTTATTAATATTTATGTTCTTACAAATTAGTACAAATTCAATTCAAATTGATTTTTGATCTTTTTTTTTAAATTGGCTTTGCCAGGTTAATAATAAGCTAGCAGTGTCACGATGTTTTCGAAATGATATAATTATCTTTAATGATACAATTTGGTACAAAATAAATACTAAATATTCCAACAGATTCGCTTTGATTTCGCTTAATAGAAGTCATTTTTTAGAACAAATTTAAAGCTCACTTTTTATTCTTAAAGAAAAAAGTGATTTATTTCTTTTAATTATGATTTTAAATTTAATTGAGATTTTTTAAATGTTTTACGACTCTTCTCAAAAAAATATATAAATGATCATATTACAGAAAAGACAGAGAAACATTAAACTTTTGATTACTTCAAATTAGTAAAATTTCATTCAACTACAATTCATACTCTCGAATTCGCAAATTAATGTCCAACGAAAGAAATGCTAGTTTCTCTTCGAAGGGGGGAAAAAAAAGATGTAAAACGATAGATACAAAAAAAGACGGAGCCGATGGCAGCGGTCAACCGCTATGTGTTTGTTTTGCTTATCTGAGACAAATTTGCTGTCTTGTAAGCGGCACCGAAGGGTCGCCTTTGACAAACTGGGGGTGTTCTGAGAGATTCAGACATGAGTATGTAACATACATGGACAACTTTTAGGCGTGTATACAGGATTTCTCTCTTTCTCTCTCTCTCTCTCTCTCTATTTCTCCAGTGTCCGGCCGAAACGAGTCCCGGTCTTTTTCTCTGATTTTTCGCTTCTCGTTCCCTCCAACGCATCCCTCTCTCTTTCTTCGGGCGGTCCTCGTAAAACTTGGTCGACTTTTCCCGGCAGTCCAACATTGACTTTTTCGTGGACGATGGGGAAAAGCACCGTACTTCTGGACTCCAGGAAGCTACGGATGGTTATTTATTTCGGTCGCCAAACGTCCAACGTTATGCGGCGTTCTATTCACGGGAGAATTTACTGCCGATGATCGCTTCCGCGTAGCGAGAGATACATATCCGTCGTTCTTGCGAGGGATAACTTGCATTCCAAATATTAGCGTGCGATAAAGCGAAAGTGCGTTCTCAAGAATTTAACAAACGTATCGAGACTGCTTCGTTCTGATATTCGATAAGAGAGTAGATTCATAAGAGAATACGATATAATCCACGATAAAATTAATATCATTTCCATACTAAAGAAATAAATATCTTGTTGAAAGAAAAGGCGGCTATTATGTATCGCAAGAAAAATATATCACAATAACAAATGGATAATTAACTATTTTGCCGGCCAAGTGTGCGTTGAAAATCATACGAGATATATATCGCTATCATTAAGCGCGCGATGGGAGAATAATATGTATTAATTAGCGGACTTTAACGCTCTGATGCTTTCCCTAACAAAGGGAAAACGCGGCTAATGTAAGACGTTAATCAGATTTATGGCGCAGCTCGATGCCATAAATCTACGGAAATAGTCGGTGAACCGTATCGCCAAATCGCGCTGCCGACAGGAAGAATCCGATCGAGCATTACTCTTCGGTCGAATAGGGTAAGAGACGGTCTCCCGTAATTAATTATTAATTAGGATTACCATCTCCACCCCCGGGGCGATTCTCGACGACAACGTAACGACTTCCTTCGTGCCTTCGCCCCTAAAATAAACGGGCGACTGCACGGAGACTGCTAAGTAACTCCATGAATTTTCCGGCTGCGCCCCCAGGGCCACTCGTGCCCTTACGCGGGGGTGTAGCTTCTAATCATCCCTATCTCCTGGCCACACCCTCGCCTTCAATGATCACGGAGTCTATCTTCTTCACGAAAACTATTCTTTTTTCCTCTCCTCCCTGTGTTCTACGACAAAGTTCTACGACGAAGTTCCCTCCAGCCCTTCGTCACATTTCTTTTTCCTATTCTTTTTTTTACACGACAGACTACGTTTCCTCGTCGTTCTGGCAACAATTTTTCCTCGCTGTTAATGCGACACTAAATCGGCCTTAGGCCATCGTGGATCGTGGCGAAAGGCGTTAACGGCTGGTCTTAACGAATCCTCGGATGCTCCCTCTGACGTGTATACGGCTGAGACCTGCGTGCGACACGCGAGCTCTCGGCGCGCACTACGATTTGAGAATTTATTCTCTAGGCGCTGTCATTATTTCCTCTTTCCTTCACGAATCCACTGGTGTCAGTCGAACCAATTCGAAGTACATTTAACCCGCTCGCTCACGGAACGCTCTCGACGACGGATGGACACGCGAGTTAAGTAAACCTCAAATAGGAGGAACATTATCTTTAAAGCAATTGATTTTAAAACTCCCGGTTTTTTGACAATACATATTGTAAATTATTCACAGATCAGAAAGTAAGAGGAGCAATGTATAAGATACTCAATATGATCTATTTGCTGTTACCCAATACGAATTAAATAATGAACTTTTTTTAAATCTTGCACCTATGTAAAGATTTGAAAATGTTTAATTTTTTTCAATTAATGTTTCCTATTTTGAACTGGCTAACACTAAGAGAAAAAAGTCGTATCAGCAACTAGAAATTTAAGGACAAATAGCGCCTCAACTATTATAAAGTTGTAATAACAACAATGAATAAGTAATACCATACACCCTACGAACTAAGAAAATGTAGTAATATAAACCATTTATACTAAATTGTTCAACAAACCACAAAAAAATAGTCGTATAATAATAATAATGTTTTTTTTTCAAGTTATCTCAACAATAATTAATTAGTTGTGCTTCACTTTAAAAAAATATTTGTCTAAACTAAAAAAATGTAGTAGTTATACCTTATTTGTATAAAGTCTATATAACTGTGTAATGATAGTTAAATCGCTATTTCACTATCAATTAATAGTTGACATATATTGTTACCGTTACTATATTTTTATAGTATTTAATATTACTTTACTTTAGTTCTTGTTATCTTATAAAACTAGTGCCAGTTGTCAAAAATATAGTTGCCACAACTATTTCGTTTTCTCTCAGTGCACCAGTTTTAAATATTGGATTCAGCAAAAAACTTAGAAAAAAATCGCAACGCTTAGGTACGTCATATCGGATACAGTTAGGTATCTTATAAAATTCCTTTTTCAATTCAAATTGTGTGTAAACCATTTTATCGCTAATTGCGGTACAAACAACTTCGACGATTTATCATACGAATCAATAATGGCTGACAAGATGCGCGACGCTTGAATTAATTGCCGGAGATTGTCTCGCGCGTGTGCATGTGCGTTTGTGTGTTTGTGTCACAGAAATACATTCATCTTACGCGGACGCATGTCGCACGCTCGAATCGTGAGGAAGAAATCGACGGCGGGAAACGGAGGGCGCGAAAAGGGGAAAGGCGGAAGTAAATCATGCAACCCCCGTGACGACGTCGGTGCGATGACAAACGAGCACCGTCGACGTCATCGCGCAAGAAGTGGAAGCGACATCTGATAACGACCTTAATCGCATTAAGGTACGTCCCCGTCCCTCCCACGTACAATCCTCCGCCAGCCGTGATCGCGTCCCTAATGTCCTGAGAAAAACCACCACAATTGCAGATAAATCGCTCCTGACCGAAAGCACTAAGTACGTGGAAGGACGAGATATCAATATCTCTCCGTTGACAGCTTCTGTTTTATGCGAGAAAATTGATGATAATTATCGCTACAAATTGAATTAAAAGTATCTTGAATTAGAGTCGACATGGTTGTTGCAAAGGAAAAATTAAGTGCACCAAACATCATCGAAAATTGAGTCACATCGTTCCATTTTGAGAGCGTAAGGCATCTCATCCCCCACGCACAAAAAGCATTCGTCACGCGTCGTTCTCGAGGGTCGCGGCATTCTCGACGATTTAAACACACTCGTGCCCCAAAGAATGAATTCAGCTTACAGGGAAGGGTTAAGCACGCGGCACTTTTCGCAGTGTCTCGCGTACGATGTACAGGTCGCGGCACCGCCGGATTATCCGCGCGATCCGGAGGTGAGTTTGTAGAGCCCGTCATAAATTAACGCAAAGGCGAGAGAATGGCGTTACGGGTGGGTGAGAAAAAGGGAAAAAAAGAAAGGCGATAGGAACAGAGAGAGAAAGCGAGAGAAAGAGAGAGAAGTGGCCCTTCGCGGTCCTACACGAGGTACGGCAACAGCACGCGACGACAATATGCTGCGCGCAACAAAATCATCCCAAAATAAGAGAGAGAGAGAGAGATATATATATACAGGGAGAGGAGAGAGGGAGAAAGTTCAACTCCCTCTGACGACAATGCGACATTTCATTATTAACCCACCCGTTGCGCCGCCGTACGCTCGACCCCAAAGCGAGATTCAAATTAAACACGCAAATATTTGCGTATTTTATTCTCGGGGTTTTGTCGGCCGGTCGCGTTTTGTTACCTGCTCGTGCAGCGCGCGCCGAGTTTAATTCGTTTTGTTATAAATACATCAGCGGTCGCGGCAAATTACCTTTTACGAGTGCAGCGGGAACGGGGGAAAAGAGAGAGAGAGAGAGAGAGAGAGAGAGAGAGAGAACGAGGGGAAGAAGAAAAAATGCATGCACGCAAAAAAACCTCGCGCGATGGAATAACGGCGGTGATAGATTTTTCGGCAAAATTGAGTGAATGTGGTGGCGAATTATACAAAAATTCGTGTCCATTGTTTCGGAAATGCGTCCGCTGTTTAACGCCGCACCGGTTAAAATAGTTAAAATCTCCGCGGGGATCGCTCGCGCGTCAGCGTGCAACGTTAATTTCGTTTCGACAAAAAAAACCCGCGTGTGTATTTTCGTTAACCTCACGATCGAAAATGGATAGCACAGATAAAAAGTTGCTACATATTAAAAGGAGAAACAATCTCATTGTCGCAGGATCAACGAAAAAAATCGATTGTTACTCACCATGCTCGTACGGATTCGGAGTAGCAGCCGGTTTCCGGGTTCAACATTTTACGATCGCTATCTGACCTGAAAGACAGAAAACATAAACCTTATTACCAATCCTATTATTTATATAATGAAATGCAATATAATCGCTAATATATATATATATATATATATATATATATATATATATATATATATATATATATATATATATATATATATATATATATATACGAAAAGAATGATTTTGCTGAAATATCTAAAAATTTAGCTAGATACAGATCTAAAAATAATTTTGTTGAATCATTAAAATAATTATGTAGGAAACTCAATCATAATGCTGCAAAAAATCTTGATATTCTAATAATTAGTTTGAATTTCCTACATAATTTCGATAGTTTAATAAAATTATTTTCAGATTTGTATCTAGCTAAATTTTTATTATATTTCAGCAAAACCGTTCTTTCTGTGCATAATTAATTTTGTTAACGTTTCTAATTAACGACACAACGCGTGTCGCTTCGGGCTATTTCGCATTTTGTGCAAATATCCTCTTGTAGAAGAACCAGTTAACGAGCGCRACGACGACGACAACGACAACGACAACGATGAGGCTGTCGGCAGTCGGCGGGATGCATTTTCGCCCAACCTGTTAACAGTGACGTCAGTAAAGATAGACGAGCGACAACCGGCCATTATCGTCTCAACATAGCCGACACGCGGGATGAATAATATACGCGCGTAACGAACGCACAGGGCGGCGTCGATGGTGACAAGGTGTAGACCCGTGTTGTGCGGTGGAGTGTGGAGCGCGACGTATGTGTCGATACGTTTATTTGCAATACACCTATCGCGCGCGTAATAACGAAACGCACACGCGCACTGTCTCTCTCTTTTTATTATATATGCGTATTAAACTGTCGTGACTCCGCGACATCGATACATTATCCGTTCGAGATTTATTGGGCGCTCTTTTCGACGAGAACATTTTCGTATCGGCTTTATCGAGTTATCATCGGTGTCGCTGACAGCCGACAGAAAACATCCAATTTTTGTATACGGATGAAACGTAATTGTTACCGGAAATAAAACGCGCGCACGCGCGTATGTGTGTGTGTGTGTGTGTGTGAAATAATATTAAATAAAATGAAACGACGAATATTAAATCTTCATTACAGTCGACCGGGGTCTTTTGAATTTCGTCGCAACATAATATGACTTAAGGACTTACGACGCTATATCAAATGGACTAACGTACTTATCGCTATAATCGCGTTATAGACGCGTTTACGAAGCCTCTTGTCACGGTCAGAATGTATAATGAGTTACACAAAGAAGCTACTGGAATCCGCCACACATATTACATAATGCAATCGTCGAATATATCTCTATATGAAACGGAACGTTATCCCAAAGTCACGGCTAATCCTTTGATTTCTTAATCGGAACATCGCGAGCATGTGAGTGTTTGCGTGTTGTGACAGCGGGCATTATCGTGCAACCGATTACGTGCGACTATCGTGGGCTATAGGTGAGAGCGTAGTGGGATCGTGAGAACCCCATCTGCCCACAGATAGGGTGGACGGGGCGAGCGGATCGAAAGCGGGACGAGGTAGGAGGCGCGCTTTCTCGTCGAGGGTGGAAATCACTGTCCGCAGGCATTAGGCATTCATGCGTGCCGGTTGCGTGAGTCCCCGTCGCCGCACACCCCATACGTTGCGCGTGCGTGTGCGCGCGCGCTCATGTGTGTGGGAATGCGAATTCACCGGTGGTGAATTCCGCCGACGCTATAATTCGGTAGGGGTCGGTAGGAATGTGATTTTTGGTCGGCGCAATATGTCGCCGAGGCGAGCAGATTCGCCCTCGGCGAATAGATCGTTTGCCGAAGAATCGGAGAACGGAGAGTGGAAGATCGGCTCGCATAGGCCGCTTGGTGAACGCGAGAGAGTAAAATAGTTTTTCTTTATTATGCCGCAAATAGAAGCGATTTTCTTTTTTCATCTTCGTATAGGAGGCCACGCGGGAAAGTATTCGTCATAAAAATCGTCGATAAAAGTGTCTGTGAAGTATGAATCGTCGCGTGAGATCTCATTATGTACATACTCGAGCTGTCGTTAGCGATTATTGGCAACGATATAAGTATAAATTCGATGGCGAATAATGTTGAGGCTGGGCATTTCGCGCATTACATTGCGCTACGGAATGCGAAAAGGCGCTGAGCACTGTGATGCACTTGCATTCGCAGAAATTTGTAACGCAACGCGGAGACAACGGCTCTTGGCTCTCGTAATCCGAGAGAATTGCCACGATGGCTTGATACGAACATGAAATTTACACGACAATTGGATCGCGTTGCGAGATTTCGATCCGATTCAACGGGTGTCGATATGCAATTGTTCCTCGTATGGAAATTTTTTAACACAAACGATATTCCTTATATTTAATTGCATTTTTTTGCCGATTAATCCTACTCGCAACACAATTGTATAAATAAAATACTAAAATACTAAAACATATTTTTATTCTGATAATTCTGCGCGCCCTATGGAAATCATTTTATCGTAATCGACAAAGCTGCAGCGAAGCACTGTTATAGTCTGTACGCAACTATTGCCACGATGACAGATTGTACCGAATGACGATCGCACATTCCTTTGTCAAGTAGAGCGTAACTCAGCGGTAAGCATTCGGACTAATAGACGTAGCTTTCGATCTATCTTTGGGCATGATCACAGAGTGTGATTTATGTAAGCATTCGATTTCGACCGAAAGTATAACGAAGATCTATATATCCGATATTAAATGTAGAAGAATAAACACTACGATAATTTACATACTACGATAGTTTATATATTATCGCTTATTATCGCTATGACATAACTAAAAAATTGTCATTTTTTTAATTGCTTATAGAATAAGAAGAATAAAAATTAAAAAAAAGAACATACTTTAAAAGAACATACTTTTGTTATTTCCTCTACAAACAGTTATTATACTGTTTGTATTGCATTTCAAAATTAATATTACAAAATCTTAATGATTCAAAATATTCAACCTCATTTTCTACAAAAAACTTTGTTTTTTGTGTTGTTGTTGTAACAAATCGATATATGGTATATAATATAAATTATATATATATATATATATATATATATATATATATATATATATATATATATATATTAGATATGGGTAAATTAATTCGGCCTTTACCTTTACACATCAAAATTTTTTTTGCATGAATATTGGGTTGACAACGATTGACCAGAATCAACTCATGATTTACTTCTTTTAGAAATTCTATAGACTAGTGATGCGCAACTTGCGGCCCACCCGCGCATTTTTTCCAGCCCGCTGGCTCGTAGTCAAAAATATAAGATCATCTTTTTTATTTTATTTTTAACAAAATTTATCCTATTTGTATACTATATATCAGTCAGTTGCTATAACAACAATAACAAAAAACAAAATTTTCCAGAAAATGAGGTTAAATATTTTAAATTATTAAAATTTTGTAATATTAATTTTGAAATTCAATTTTGGTATAATAACTGTTTGTAGAGAAGCAAAAGTTCTTTTATGTTTAAAAAGTATGTTTTTTTTGGCTCACAAGATTTTACCTATTATGGAAAATCCACCTAAAAATGCAGCGAAGGTCTTTTGCAAACAATATAGTCTAGAGGAAAAAGGGTTCCGCCTAGATTTTTTTCCATAAGAAAATCTTCTTTCTTTAATGATTAATCATCAATCGAATGGATGTTCCGTCTCGGATGTTTTTTTGCAAAAGACAAGTAATCTTTTACAAGAAAAACACAGGTAGCCGAAAAGGAAAATAATATTTAAAATATTAGTGACTAATAGAACACCGTTATTTTAGACAAACTTTCATTTTCCACCATTTGTCAAAGTGTCAAGACAATTTACTCTCGAAAATATTCCCCTATTAGTCGGCAAATCTCAATGGTACAAGTGTCATCGATCAAAGTTATATTGAAATTAAATATTCGGTATTTTCAACTAAAAGAAAGCCTTGGATAAAAAATTTTTGCGTCGTACATACACTTGTGAACATGATAAATTCATGCTTCGAAAATAACGATTCTTCTTTCAGTCTTATTTAAGGATATATTATATACATTGTTACGAAAATGTATATAATATATCCTTAAATAAGACTGAAAGAAAAATCGTTATTTTCGAAGCATGGATTTATCATGTTCACAAGCGACATGTACGACGCAAAAATTTTCCAAGGCTTTCTTTTAATTGAAAATAGCGAATATCTAATTTCAGTATAACTTTGATCGATAACACTTGTACCATTGAGAAGATTTGTCGACTAATGGGGGAATATTTTTGAGAGTAAATTGTTTTGTCACTTTGACAAATGGTGGAAAACGAAAGTTTGCCTAAAATAACAGTGTTCTATTAGTCACTAATATTTTAAATATTATTTTCCTCTTTTCGGCTACCTGTGTTTTTCTTGTAAAAGATTACTTGAATAAAGTACCTATATAAAAAAATTGAGATTGTCATTGTCTTTTAAAATAATTAATTTTTTAATAACAAATGAAGTAAATATAAACTGTAAAAATGTTGAATATAATATAATTCACACAACTTCATACATATACGGTTTATTTAAAGTATAAATATTAATACATTTCCAATTACATTTCAACTTACTTTGAACCGTACGAGTGATACATTCTTAATTCTTGATGAGGAAAATCATGATAAAATAGCTATTACTTCTCAGGTTTATTTTAATATTACATAATGGCAAGTGCGATCATTTAACGAATTGTAGAATGCGATTCATCAAAAGAACTTGCGATCGTTTCATTGGAGATAATCTATGGACAATCGTCCGATATGTACAGACGAGTTCTTTCGGTATAAAACCCGCGGAACATTGCGCAAATACCGTATCCCCTGTGGCATAATCACTGTACTTTAAGGGGAGTGGTTGTACCACCCGTGACCGGGTTCCCATAACCTCGGCGTTATTAAATGCCAAAGCGAAATCACATCGTGCCGTCCCACACGATCGGCCGTTTTGGCAGGTGCTTCGTCCACGGATTTCCCATAAAAAGGGAACGCCGTGCGCGCGACTTTAATTATGCTCCACCTGCCCCCGTCGAAATTCCCATGCTGACACGATGGGGAAATCCGACGCGATTTTTCGTTGCGTAACCGGCGTTACGCATAAATCAGGTTGAACAATTATTTAAATATTTGTGACAATTGTAATTGTAATGGCATGCGTAATTCACTTCATTAACTCGACAGAAAAAACGGTTCCGACAAACTTCGAATATATATCGAGCATTATCGCATCGTGGAATTTAATTTTGTGCGATAAAATTCCAAAACATCGGTCTTTTAATATAAAATATATAAAACAGAATAAGAATTACTCATCTTTGATGAGTGTGAGTTTCAAATTTAATTACTATTCGCTAAACATTCCCTCTATCAGCTCGCAATAGCGTATCGCAACGAGGAGTTATGTTAACGAAAGTCACGGATCACCGTGGCAACTTATGCAAGCCTACACACAAAAGTGCCACCGAGCACATTGCGAACTGAGTTTCGCGGAACGCGCCGTCGCCGAAATGAAATATCTGAGCTATCGCGCGCTCGCCCAGTTCGCCGTCTGTCGAACAATAAAGAGGAAAGGAAAAAAAGAAACGTCCGAAATGCGAGTTATTCCGGCGAACGCAAGGAAGACGGGGTTAAAACCCGGCCGGCTCACGTCGCCGCGATGCCGAGCGTCGGTATCCGCGTAACAAATCGCCCTTTTAATCACGAGTGGCTAGCTGCCTCGAGTCATTTGGTCCTAATGGCGGTCTCTTGTTTAGGCGCACCGGTCGCAACGCGGTAGGTTGCCGGGCAATTTCGTTCGGGACCGCGCCGATACGCCGACGTTTTGTTTAAACCACCCCGGCTCATTAGTCATCGTTCGCGGACGGTATAAAGTAACCCTTTGACGTGCGATCCGCAAGACTCGTCTTGGCCAACGCAACCGAAAGAGACGCTTATGTGTCAAAACAAGCTCGCGTGCTTCTGGATTCGTTCGAAGAACGGATCACCTTCACCTGGATCGTTTGTAACCGATATAACTCGAATATAAGTGTTTACGTGTCAAGGTAAATAAAAAAATGATCGCGACATGTAAAATATAATTCCGAATGCTTGCAAAATGGCTTTCTTCAAATATACATTGTTAGAAAATTTGAGTTAAATTTAACACATTTCACGTGTCCCAAACGATCCAAATTATTATGTTAATTTGACATTAGATGAATATGTCAGAAAGTAACATTATGTAAAAATTAATACCAAAAAATGTAACATTTTGACACAATTTGTGGAAACATATTTCTTCAGTAAAATTAACATTTATAATATGTTAAATTAACACGAACATTCATCTTTGATTCATTTATTTTAGAATTTATGTTTTTAAATTACATTATTTTTATGTTATTTGTTCACTTACTCATAAATTATGTTATTTTTACACTAAGAAATGTCATCATAGATATAAGAAATATCAATTTAACACAAATATTCGAATAACATAATCATATTAAAAATTTAAAATTCAATACAAAAATTTTAACAAGGACTATTTTTAACACAAATACAAAATGTTTTTTACTGTATATTTTATTGACATCCAAAATGAATTAAGTATAGAATGCTTGTATTTTTTAAGGGAGAAAAGAAAGAAATGAGAGAGAGAAAGAGTTTTTCTTACAGTTTTACTATTTGCAAATTGTTAAACATAACATTTGCGTGAGATGTATCTATATAATTGCGTTCGGGGAATGTGCTTTCGTTGCTATTGCGTCATTGCGAACGCAGCTTGTATATTGCGCATCCAATGCATTTCTAAGTTTCAACATTCGTAAATCCATCTTGAATGCTTAATATGTAAAACATATTTTAAGTTCCTGCGTTGCTCGTAGTTATGATATCACGAAAACAGCGCATTTTGACGAGCGCAGACATCTAATAACAACATTGGTAAAGTCAACGAGCCGCTACGGTCTCATCAACGGATGAAATCAGCGCGAACTCGCGTAGATTCCGCACCCTTCCGGTTCCGGTGTTCCGGTAGGCTTGCTCTATCTCCCGCTCTCTCGCTTTTTCTCTCTCTCTCTTTCTCTCTCCTCTTTATCGTCACGAGGAACCCTCGGCTTCCGGTATTCAGGTGGGATACACGCTCAGCCGAGCGTCGTGACGCCTCGGATCCATAGATCCTACTTCTCTCCCGCTCACCCCGTTCCGCAATAGGTCACGCGTTGGATTCACTTTCGATAGTACTTCCGGCAATGCGACATCACGAAATTAAATTTATCGAGATCTTATCTGCACTGCACGAACAAGTTAAAATCGAAGGCGTTTCGGTAGAGAAGGGGAGAGAGAGAGAGAGAGAGAAAGAATTATTTTCATTCAATAATCACACATTTAAGTAAAGTAAAAAATAATATTATTTCTATTTTTCCGTCACAAGATTTTAGATGTGAGTATCAATGCTACGACATGAATCCGTTTTTTCCTATCTCGACGCAAAGATACGATTATAGCGTTTAGATACAATCACAACCCGTTACGATAAGTTTTTCACGTCGATCCGCGACAGGTTCCAAAATGTCGGGGAGGATGCTTTCAAAAAAAAAAAAAAATATTCGCGCGTACCATTCGGCGGCTTTGCGCACTGGCCATTTTTATTGCGCCACTTTTCACTCGACAATGCCGAGCGAGCATGACGCACACGGGTTCGCGCGGGTTCGTGACGCTGGTTTTTTAGGCTCGGCCGATGGGAAAAAGCGATCGCGACCGGAAGTGGAAGTGGAAGTGGAAATTGAGGCAATGAGAGCGTAGCCCGACGCCGCTCTTATCGAGACATCGTCGGTCTCTGGTTTCCGCAATTTCCTATCTGTCGACTATGTATACGTCCTGCAATAAAAATACATTTCATCACGCCGTGCCGCACCGAAATTCGCGTCCACGCGCGTCGATCGACCAAACGAGCTCGTCGATAGCCGAAACGCGCATATTTTGTGTACAAATTGGGGAATAAATGTAGATAAGGTGAGAAAATCCTAGAGTGTGGTAATTATAATACATTGAAAATGACACTTTTGGGCTTTCGTTAATGTAATTTTTTTAGATTAAGTAAAATAGTTTTTATTATACAATGGTAAATCATTTAACATTTATTGATATTTGATATCGAAGCATCAATCAATGAATCTTTATTGAGAAAAAGATAAAATCGTGTTAATAATAGATTAGCACATATAAGAATACTAATTAAGTTTCTCTATAAATGCCACTGTAAGAGATTGATGATTAATTACGACGCTGTAAAGTATTTTGTCAACTACGAAAAATAACTAAAGTAGCAGCTTTGTCTTTCAATATTGGTAAAATTATATTGAAAACTCTTTAAACATAAATCCGTTATAAAAATGAATATATTTGTCGAAGCCAATCTCTGCGATTTGAAACAAACAGTTGGGGAATAAGTAGTTGACGTGAAGTTATAAACATGTAAGAAAAGGAAAAATAAATAAATGTTATGTCAGACGCTGCTTTTTCCAAAGCTCACTCAAAATCTGTCTATCGGATTGTTAAAATGTACCTAAAAATATTATTTAGAAAGGAAGGTTTGTCATGCGAGCGACGGCAGCGTGTAGGTCGTCTTTTGTGTGTGGCGGAAAATATTTTCTGAGGTATGCGAAATCCCGACATCGGTTTCGTCCGAATCCAGGACGGTTCGATGGCGAAAACTAACCGTGAAGAGCTGCGGCATGCAGGGGAGAGCGAGGGGGGACAGCGAGGAGGGGCGAGGAGGAAATTTACCCTTGCGGCAACATCGCGAGAGTGCACACCTGGCCAAGAGCTGTGCAGCAGCTGCGGCTACAGACCCTCCGACGCCGACAGGGGATGAAAAGGGGAGGGAAAACGAGCGCAGAGCGGAGAGTCGTTGTGGGGCATCACGGTTGTCGCGCACGAGAGATAGAGAGAAGGGGAGGAGAAAGAGAGAAAGAGAAAGAAGAGTGCGGGGAGTGGAGCGCAAGGGTCTGGATGCTGAGATTTCAGTTACGTATTCGTCCTGCGAAGATTTCAACATCGCTCGACGCTGTGGAAATCGAATAAGGATGAGGTATACTATTTCGACTGATACGTCGATAAACGAGGTTGGATGTAGCAAATGCGGAAAAGCAAATCAATCAGCATTTCGCCTCCTACGCTCAGCATAATTGTACATCGCTCTCTGTGAAACAAACGTCAATTTAAAATAATGCCAAAGACGGTTGGACGCGAAAAAAGCAGCGTATTTTAAAGTCTAAATCTCACGAACAGCACCGTAATTAACTAATCGATCGAATAATCAAGCAGTTAAATAAGCGACTATCATAATTATGTAAGAAAGCGCGATTTTTCAATAAAGATAAAGGTATTTCTCTGCGATATATAAAAAAAAAATCTTCCTTTATTTGTCCATGATAGCTTCTTACATCACTGTTTGGCGCTCTCTTGACACAGTTCCTTTTCCGAAGGGCGTACAGGTGAATTTATTCAAATGCCGATCAATTCAAAAGGGCTCATCGACGCAAGCATCCTACGGCTTCTTCTTTTCTTTCCCTCTCCATGTTTTTTTCTCTTTCGCTTTCTTTTGTCATTCACCGTACACTGACTCTCTTATACGACGATCTTCGTCAGCACGAGGGCTAGGGACAATGACCATGATATACGATTCTCAAATTTGTTTATAAATGCCCGGGATGGTGCCATTTCAGGATATGCCCGGGTTACACCCTGTCGCGAAAAATGCGTCCTCCGTCATATTTCCCATCCTGAAACCGACAGGTTACTCACAAGAATTATGTCAAGGGTAAAGGTTATTGAGACTTCACCTACGATACTTGCTCCATGATCGCATAAGCGATCTACTTACATTAAACATTTTATCGAGAATAAAGAATTAAATAAAAAAATAGATCTTCGACTGAAAAGAATGATCTGAGAAAAACGAATTCAGGATTCCGAACGTTTCATTTTTTGCCTCTTTGTAAGAAGAAAGAAAATAATTATAAGAAAGAAAAACTATACGCCCGAGAAATTTCGCAGAACGCCTGAACCAAAAACCTTTTTTTCACGTACTATTGCAGGGTTGTGTCACTCTTTTGTCTCTCTTAAATTACGTAGGGTAGCGCCAAACGATCGAATTAAGGAAAATGAAAAATGTTTACAGGATAGTTGGTGTGGCAAGGCAGGTATTACCTCGAAGAGACAAAGCTTCGCGGGACGAAATTACAAAAGAAACGTGTCCGAGGAGGAAGATCCGGGAGCCTAAGTTTATTTACATCACAGTGCCGGGCCGGTTCTCTCGTTGCTTTGTGGCATACTTGCCATAATGCATATTAATAGGAAATAATCCCTACGGGGGTGGGCGCGGCGGAAAGCGACTCAGGATACCTCTCGGGACACCCGATGTGACAGAGAAAGACAGAGACGGAAGGAGAGAGTGAGAGGGGAGAGAGGAAGAGGGAGAGTTAAAGCAGGAAATATATACTCGCGGATACAAGGCGCTTTAACGGCGTGACGTGGAAATTTCGTGACGAATTTCCACGCCGGAGATGAATATTCATGCGAGTCGCGCGCGAGCAGTTTGCGGTTGCTTTTTACAAAACGCGACTGGAAACCCGAAAAAGATTGGAACGCGCAAACACTGAACGTGTTTCTTTTCCTTCTTTTTTTTCTTTCAGGCGCCGACTCGCTATATTAGCGCTTAACCGAATTTCCGAACTTCACGAGGTTATTACATGTATATCGCGTTAGAAATTTCCGTCGAATTTCTATCTCGGCAAAAAAATTCCGATATTAACAGTCAAATAGAAAAAAAGAGACATTCGACCACACAAATTGTTCCCCTTGTTCCCGAGAGGAATTTCGAAAAACCTGCTCTGTCACTATAAGATAATTTTTTTCAAAGAATAAATCCTTTCTCACTGGATATGTGGAATGGAGACTAAAGAAAAATTGTTGACTTAAAAGTCAATATTCTAATATCTAATAGGAAGCGTTTTAAATTTTACGTACAGATAAAAGGTTTAACCGTATCTAACGTTATTATCGTGTCATTTAACAATATTCTCTTTGACGTCGGTTTTTCTTTGCTAAAGTTTGTGGGCTGCAAGATGAAATTGACATCGGACGTATTCAGCTACCTGTTCGCACAAAAACGTGCCGGTTTTAGGCACCCCGTCGATTATGTTTACGTTACATTATGAGTGCAGTATCTTTTCTAAAGGTACGGAGATAGCTCACACGCAAAGAAAAATTCGCACACATTTTCCTTTTCCTTTCTCTTTTCTCTCTCTCTCTCTCTCTCTCTCTCTCTCTCTCTCTCTCTCTCTCTCTCTCTCTCTCCCCTATTTTTTTCCCAAATCATCGTGTCGCGTCGGTTTCGGTCGGTTAGCTACGAAATGGAGCTGTTCAAATATTAACATGGAAAACAGAGGAGATTCCTAGACCTTGCTTGGTTTCGTAACACTGGTAGCCGAGTTTACACGTTTACCCCGAGGTTATCTGTACTCGCTCGTGTTTGCTGACACCTTGGCGTCCCTTTAACCATGCGTATATATGCGCATGTATATGTTAAATGCATGTAACTTACAACGCGCAGTAGCGCGCGACCGATCACCCACGCGCGACTCGCCCGTCTCATGCGATTACATCATGAGGTTGTATTATATTCATAGTCCCTGTACCGGTTTTTATATTTATAATAAATTCTAACCGTGGATAGAGCTGATAAGCAATTCTATTAACATATTCAATATTAGATTATGCGTATATTTGTGTCACGTAATTGTGTGTCATGTAAATGATTCGAGTAATAGAGTAGTTTCGTAGATAACAATAATTGTGCAGAGAACTTTCGGCCAGAAAGCTTAACGACTTAATTATTAGAGTAGCGCAGATTTTATGAAATCTTCATATTTTCTTGCTTAAAATAATGTAGTTTCTTTTAAAAGGCGATGATAATAATCACTTATCATATCATATTATATTATTTTGGTATATTTACAGAAATAATTATAGAAATAATTCTAATAAGTACTATATTGATAGATTGATTAATATTTGATCAATGTTATACATATAAAAAAATCCACCATCATGTGCGTCGTCAAGCACTAACTAAAATGAAAAAATAACAATAGAGCAACCATTTAGTCTAACCTTAATGTCTCATAACGAATCATATCATATAGTTTTCACAATAAAATATAAATACAAATAAATATCACTACTTAATATCATAATAAAGCGATCTAAATCAAGATTATCATTGTCGTTTAATATTAAAATTTAAAGTATAAATATTGGCTGCATCGAATAAATCACATTTATTGGATGGAACCGATATTTGTTTCGTTCATAAAACACAAGTCCAAATGGCTATTATTGCAAAATGTTCAGTATAATATAGTGTAAACATATCGCTTAAAATGTTATTTAAAAAAGAAAATAAAAACCAACAAGTAAGAAAAACTTGAAATCATTTCTCCGCTCGGAGAACCACTCGCCGGCTACGCTTGAATTCATTCCTCCAGAAATTCTCCAGGAGTAGAAAATCGGCGACCGCCGCCGTCGCCGCCGACGCGTACTGAAGGTATAACGTAACAGACAGTTGGGCGCCCAAAGCTTATTGCCGGAGAAGGGCCGCCGGTTCTGGGCGAAGGACCTCTCAGGTAGCCGCTGTCTCTCTACCTTCGTTACCGGTCCCTCCCCCCCCTCAACGATCCATTCGCTCGCAGCGCGACCCAGGAGCCTGTAGTCCACCCCTGAGCAGAGTCTGATCACCCTCCCCCTCGTGTTTCCTCAACGAGAACACCTGGTCGAAGCTAGATTCTAGGCAAGGACCGACAGGATGGTTAGACACGGTTCTGCCGATTTTTCTTTTTTATCTTTGCCGCACGGTTTGTTTGTCTCTCTCAACTTTACTCTTTATTTTCTTTTTTTATATTTCATATCTAATGTGCTGATGATTTTATTAGCTAAGATAACAAATTATTCTAACTGTACTGTTTGAAATATTCAAGAATCGCTCAAATAATCAGTTGAGAAAGTAATTCTAGTATTCACTTTGTTATTCGTAACATTTCTTGTCGTCGTTTTCTTAATAAGTTCTTGACAATTATATTCTTAAAATTGGCACTATTTATCTCAATTAATGATTTATTTTACCGATTCTCCTGGTCAACAAACGTTCTGCTCATAGATGACTTTCTACGAGCTAAATGACGTAATGTCTCTCTGCCGGCTCTCCATGAAGCGGCCTCAATATCAGCATATTAATTAATGAGGAATCGGTACACCAGTATCAGGCTGAAAGCCCGAGTGTTCGCGGAAGATTTGAAGCGGGAAGGAAAGAACGCAGAAGAAAGAACAGTGCGAAGAAAAGACGAAAGCAAATAGCGACAAAGAGAAAGAGAGGAGGGGGGGAGGGAGAAACAGAGAGAGGTGGTTTCTCGTTACAGAGCTTCCTGTATGGAAATCACAGAATGCCAGTTTCTGGTCCTGGGTCTCGCGTGTCTGGCACAATAATCTGAGATTTAAATCAAATCTAGGCTATATAAACGACCCCTCTGCGCGCGACCACCGACGTCTTCCGGAAGATTTGTCCTTTCTCTCTCTTCCTCTCACATCTCTCTCTCTCTCTCTCTCTCTCTCTCTCCCCCTCCCTCCCACCTCTCTCTCTCTTTCTGAGTGGAATGTGAGAGACGAGAGAGGGAACAGAGATCGTCGAAGTAACGCTTTGTAATCAATTTTCGTGTGTTCGAGTAGGAACACGAAATCCATTCTAAACGATACGAATACGTTCTAATAAACGTTCTAAACGATACGAACAGCTAGAAAAAAGGAAATACACATACCAATTTCAATGGATGTCGCATGAGCACTCAAGTGAATTGTTATTAAATTGATGAACACTGATAAAATTTTCTTATGAAAATTACAATAAGAAAATTCGATTCGGTGCAATAATGATCCAAATCCTCCTTTTACATCTTAGAGATAATTAGTCGTGATTGAACAAATTAAATCTAAATTATTTCTTTCAAGAGTCAAGCTACATTACTTCTTAAAGATTCAGATTAAATCACTGTTGCAAATGACTATTCTGATTGATGAAAGTTTAGAGATAATGTAACTCATAGAAAGATATATATTATCATTAAATACTAACTCTACGCTTTCAATTAGAAATTAAAAAAAGAATTATTTCATTTCTCTCTCTCTTTCTTTCTCTCCCTCTTTCTCCCTCTTTCTACACTCTCTCCCTTTCTCTTTCTCTCTTTCTCTTTGCTTTATGTTCTTCGTTTTTCTTTTCTTCTTTTTTTGCTCCGCTCACTCGTCTCCCGAACACGAAGATATTCCGGCTGAGTTGCGCCTTCTCCCGAACTATCGTGGACCGGATCGAATGGCGGCCAGGTCCGCTTGAGAGGCAGGGCGAAGAGGGAGGGAAGAAGTATCGTGGACTCGAAAAGAGTGTGTAGCCAGGGGTGAAATCCGGTAGCCGCGACCATGTCGACCCACGTTTGCGTTCGACGGGGCGCAAAACGGTCGGGCAGCCGCGAAAAGATTTCGTGGATGCGGAGCGACCATCAAAGATGTCGTGAGCGATCCGGCACTCGGACGTTGTTTCAGAATAAAATATCGAGTATATTAAAATCAGCGCAAGTCTAGTAAAAATACGATAAAAATTTAAAAACCAAAAAAATCAGCCTCTCTTTCGCGAGAAAACAATCTATGATTCTGTTATATTATACATAGTTGTAATATTGTATATGCACAAATGTACGGTTAAGAAAATGTTAATAATATATTAATATCGAATATTATCGAGACTTTTGATAGAGTCTTATACAGATATGATTGATGGCAACAAGGTAAAACCATAGCAGGAACACCACACGTGTGCCGCGTGTGCTTTGCACCAGGGCACGCTAATTATACGTGCGATTTAAGACTCGTTGTAGAAAACAAAAGAATATTCGTGAGAAAAGAAAAACAAAAACAAAAAAACAGAAACCTGATACCTCTCAAAATCATTATCTGAATCAATATTTCCTATAATTTTAGCTCAGAGTGCACTAGAAAATAAAATCTTTAAAAAGATTCGAAAATTAAAAAAATTAAATCTTTGAATTTAGAATTTTTATTTTGTGCAAAAAAAGAAAATTATTGAATAATGCATTTGATTCCACAATATTCGTTAATATCTACACGGAAAGAATGATTTTTCTGAAAGATCTAAAATTTTAGCTAGATACAGATCAGAAAAGTAAATTCGTTGAACTAACAAAATAATTATGTAGAACGTTTAAATTAGTTGCTAAGATATCAAAATTTTTTTGTAGTATTGCTCATTATTTTCAAGATTCCAACAAAATTATTTTCAGATCTATATCCAGCAAAATTTTAGATCCCTTAGCAAAATCGTTCTTTCCGTGCATCATTTAAACAAATTTTAACACACGTTACAAAATATTGATTTCTCTTTTTTGTTTTGACATCAAGAAAAATAGGGATTAACATCGACGCGTGCGACACGACGCGTCCCTTCTTTCTTCGAATCCAAGCATTGTTCCGTAAATGCGCGATGACAACGGTTACGCGCGCGATCGCATAATTAATTTGTCGCGCCACGTGTCACGCATTGGCTTTCGCCTCACGCGCATCACCTTCCTCGCGTAATTCCGAACGAGAAGGGAATGCTGATTGCGCGCACTTACTTACTAGCCGCTACTCCCGCGGAAAAACACGAACTTTCTATCGCGCATATCGAATTACCGGACGTGATACCGCGGACGTCACCGGCGATGCTCGACAGCGAGCACAAATTGACCGAAAACCCGTAACAGGACGATGCCAGAAGTTGCCGGCGACACGAATCGTCTTACAGGAAGGCACTCGTTGCGAATTGCCGATTAAAAAAGCATCGATGCGGTGCACGAATAGTTAATGCATAAGAAACAGCGCGAATGCGGTACTGGCTGTTACTTCGCTTTTAAGTAAAAAGTCAGCAGAATTTTAAACGAGAAACAATTTATAGCCAATTGTTTGTGTATATCAAACAATTATCTTTTTCATTTAGGGAAGGACAACCTAATGCGGCGATTGCAGAAAAAAAGATGTTTAACATGTTTCATGCCGAGCCGTTTTTGCTCGACTTTTCATTCAGACCATTTAATGTTTTGACTAAAGACTGATATATTATCACACAATATTAAAAAACAAGAGAACAAAGTATCGACAGGTAGAAAACGTTGCACTTCTTGCTATAAACAAAATGTAGAAACAAAAAGCGAGACAAAACTGTAAGAATAGTAACTTTTGCAGCGATTGCCCGAACCAGCTCTGTTTATGCATTCCTTGTTTCAACAAAATATATATAATTATTGTATAGAAGAATTTTGTTTGTTTTCCAGTTTTTATTTACTTATGTATTATCGTATATTTCTATTTAATTATAAGATATTTAATAACAATTAGTAAATAAATAAATTAAAAAACAGAATAAAATAAACTTATTTTATTCTATACTGCATTTTTTATAATGCCTCTTTCTTTTAGTGATAATATATTTTTCAGTCTTAAACTTATTATAAAATATATGTTTCGAATGCATTTAATAAATATGCCATCGGTGGTACACGCGGCCTGAATGGAAAGTTTAACGTGTACCATCGGTGATATACGAAACATGTTAATACAGACAAACGTGATTTTTACCAAAAATTTAAATATCTATCTATTCGCTGGGAAGTGATTAGAACTACGAGTAAGAGTAGTTAAAGACGCGCTGGGACAAAGGAATTGGTAACTGCGTTGGCGGTGCATAATGAAAGACGTAAGACGCATACGAAGTATCTACACGTCTCGACCTAGCCGCGGCGTAATTGTTTGCGACTTGCGAAACTTACGCGATCGATCGCGGCCGCGCGGAAACTCGTTAGAAAACAAACCGCCGCGAGCGCGCGGCTCCGGCGACAATCGCGTCGAGCACGGAGTTCCGTGCGAGCGAGCGAGCTCCGATCGGGGAAAGCCGATTTTCTCCCTCGTACTCCAAGGCGAATTTAATATCCAAGCGCTCTCTGCCGCGACGACGACGGCTATGGTTCTGGCGCTCGCGCGTACACGGCCGCACGTGTCCGTATGTCAAAACCACCGCCGGGGAGTTTCTTGCTGTAACTAACTACTCGCAAATTTATCGAGGCACCGACTCGAGTTTCTCTCGCCCGCCGCCGGCGGTTCTGGAAGGTGCGTGGGCGGAGGCTACCGCCGGAGGTAACCGGGGAAACTTTCCAACAGTTTCTCTCCCTCCGTCCTCGTCCCTGCAACTCTAGTCCCCTTCGTCGTCTTCGACCCCCCTTTGAGAGGGGGGAAGTAAGGCGTGTGGGTGGCGATGGAACAGCGCCGAGGCGGCACTCCGAGGACGAAGGGACCCGTCGCCGTCGCCGTCGTCGCGAACTTGTAGTTTATGAATTTATAGCGGCAGAAAGCAGCAGCCGGTGGTAAAGGCAACCGAGTTATGCACGCTCCAGTTTATTCCGTCTCACCGCCGAGATTTTCCGCATTGAAATTTCTCTCGGGGGAGAGAAAACCGCGTAAGGCGCGACGACGCATTCGTACTTTGCAGGGATGTTTTACGAAGGACACACACTCTCTCCCATCACTCACTTGCTCGCCATTAACGTCGTTAGTTCCGAAGTGTTTCCTTTCCCGGAGTGGCAGATACTTCTCCGGAGCGAACTTCGGATTCTTCGTGCATTTGAGAGATTTTCTTTTTTTCTTTCTCGAGAGAATAGGAGGTAATAAGTAGATGGCAATAATCTCCATTCCTTAGTCCTTTAAACATAGAGTTCTCATCTCATCTTCATCTCATAGATGAAGTTCTTTCAACATGTTCAGAAATATAAAAAGCAAACGAATAGATGAAGTTCTTTCAACATGTTCAGAAATATAAAAAGCAAACGAACAAAGTTAGTTCGACGACGCTTTGCGACTTAAATAATATCATCCTACAGCTATGTGACCTGTGTAGGTCTCTACACGCCTCTCGAGTTAGGTGCAGCTCGGAAACCAATGTAACCGCATACGCCTATTCCGTTTCCTGCGAAAACACGATGAGTTCCAGTTACACAACGGATACCTAGCGCGAAGAGGAGGCCGTGCGTTCGCGTTAATTTCACGTACACGTACGTGACAGTCCTGCACGAAAGTGAAAGTGAAGAAGTGAGGAGTAATTTAAATCATCAAATTACAGCCAGTTCTATAAATAATCCCTCTTCCGTTTTGCGTCCATTAACACGACATTTCGATCCATTTTGTTCGGAATATATGTCACAATTTCGTCGGAGAACAGCGCGACGTTCACGATGCCGACATGCGGGTTGATGCGCGGTTCCGCGAAGAGATTGTGCACGTGTATGCAGCGGGGTGCGTTACGTACACGCGACACCCCGACGGTGTTGGCGTATCATGGATTCTGATACGGTCACGGTGACCGACGACGCCTTTCCCCTCCCCTCGTGACATCGGGTCTCGAGAGCACTCACCGTGTCTCCGGTGTGACACACTGAATGCGTGGGACAACGAATACCTCTTCGGGAATCTTCATTGATCGCCGCTCCGGTCTTCTCTTCACGCCGAGTTAACGCTCGTCTTTCACGCACGAGCTATGAAAATTAACGCACGATTGTCGCATCGAGATCAGCTGTAGTTTGTATTGGAAAAAACTTCGATTTTTCTTCTATTAAATAACGATTGTGGTAAATGAACAACGAAATGATAGAAGTATCGTTGTGCATATTTCATGTTCAATTTGCGGATATTTCTTTGAACCTATCTGGACAGTAAGCTCGGTGATAATTGTCACCGCCGCCGCAGCAGCGATCCGGCAGCGACGATAAAAGGAAACCGACATTTCTCACGAGGCGGGCCAATATTTGGTCAATAATGTCAATAACCTCGCGCATGACACTTGACGCTTCTCGTCCTCTTAACGTGTGCGCGTGCACACGGGTGCCGCACACCAAGTACGGGAAACACGCCACGTTTCCCTGGCTGAACATGTGCATCGTGACTGGCCAGTTAACATCTCGACAACGTGAAACACCCTGAGTCATCGATGAACCGTGGAATCGATCCTCCGGCGAAAGGATACCGCGCACGAAAAGATTTATCGCAGAAATTGCAGATTTGACTCGCTACCAAGAGGACCCGGTGGAAAAATCGTCGGCATGCAGCGCGAAGATTTGAAGGAACGCGTTATGTATCCAGCGAGGCTGTGGAAATGTAGCCATCCGTAATCCAAAAATTCATCTGTCGGCGAGGAAATCTTATACGTTCAGTAATGGCGAACCATTAGCCCACCGTATCGCTGAAACCTTATGATATCATATTGCCAGGACATTATATAACTCTGCGCGTCCTATTAAATGTCATCGCTTCCCCGAGTGACGCAAGCAGGAACGAGGCACCGGCGGAGGGACGTTAATGAGACATATTGACGAGTCAATTAATTAGAGATGCATAATTGAATTCATCTAGAGCTTATAAAGTTTTTTCAGAAAGAACCACATTCAACGGGCGTTGATCTCCCCCTCGGGCTCAGGTAAAAGAACGGGCCGTCACGCCGAACCCAAATTGCACGGCAAAAACAAAGAGCGCTTATAATTGCCGGATCAAAAGTCGAAGAGTTGTTAAGGAGGTCCGTCGACCTTTCCGAGGAATGGGAGACGTTGTTTATGGATAAAAGTCCCTAATTTGTCACGTGACCGGGCCGGTCGAGCGTCGAGGGCAACAAGAATCCATAAATCCCGGACTCCGATACCGGGAACGCGTGCGCTGCGTTAATTTCTCTATTTTTCTCTCCTTTTTTTGTTGGTATAACGGGACACATCGCGAAATAATCATCGGCGCGGAACGATGTTTATTTTGCGGATACTCGTTGAAGCGCGCTCGATTAAACGTCCATCATGTCGGTAAATTCACGGTGAAATTTCGCCGAAATTGAAAAACCAACCGTCACACGTCGATCCCCTTTCCTGCTCCCTTCTCTCTCTCTCTCTCTCTCTCTCTCTCTCGTCAATATCGGCCGCGCATTACATCGCTGAAAAATTTCGTTTCCGCCTTGACGCGAAATTACACGTTCAAACGGTACGCGCGAATTCGAGAATTAAAGTTAGAAGGCCGCGCAGCGCCGCGCCGGTGCGCGACAACTTGTCTCGCGTTTACTGCCGCGATAAATAATTCATGAATCCGCCGCTAGCGAAAGGAGAGAACTTCGCTGGCTCGCGCACATCCACAGCCGACGGTGTCAATTTTTTCTCAAATATCTCCGGTAGCTCTCGAAGCTGTCGTTTCGATCTGCCGAGGATTCGCTTGGCCAGCACCGTAAATAGAGGTTTCACTTTTGGCCTGGCTAATTATGCACCGTCGAAGATAAACAGCGCCGCTGTAAATGCGCAACACCTATGTCGTTTCTGCATTATACAGAAAGCATTCCGTGTTATATAATTTTAAACGCGAGAACGTGAGTATCGCGGATATATATGCCATACGCCGCATTTACCTTATAAGAGAACTTTGCGAGGTGTTAAATTCTGATTTTGATGAACTTTGCACATAGGTTCCTTAAATGGATAAATTTAGAAAATATCAGTAGCACTTTAAGGGGTAAAATTATTCCTCATAAAGCAGCTTTTTCGTTATATGTCAAAAATTATTCAAGATATCAAAAAATTGTTTATACAAAAGTTTTACAACAAAATTAGCTTTACTTATCCACGTCAATAATATTTTTAAAAAAATAATTATTTTTAACAATAATTTTTCAACAAAAATTTTTTTGAATCATTGACATAAATAAATGGAACTAATTTTATTGTAAAATTTTTGTATAAACTATTTTTTGATAATTAAAGATGAGTTAAACCAGTCAAAGCTAAATCTTTGTGCTAATGTTTCTTATGTGAATTTATATTTCTCAAGTTCACCAAATTGCGTGCTGAATAAATTTTCGGTCTTGAAACACAGTCTCAAGATGAACTTGAGAAATGTATATAAATTCACATAGGAAACATTAGCACGAATATGGTTTTGATCGGTTTAGCGCATCTTTAATTATTTGTTTCCATATATCAGTCTATATTCTATTTGTTATTTTTTGATATCTTGAATAATTTTTTAGATATAACGAAAAAAGCTGAAAACTATATAAAGAGTGATTTCACTTCTTAAAATCCGTTTTTCTGTTATTACTGATATTTTGTAAATTCATCTATTTAAATAATCTACGTATGCAAAGTTTCATCAAACTCAGAATTTGACACCTCGCGCGAGATTCTTCTGTTAGTGTACTTGCATCTATCAAATGACGTCACGCGAATAATATAGCGATTTATTACCTGGTACACAGAACTTTACATGGAATCTTGAAAACACGTATAAAACACGAGAGAAAGTTAATAAATGTCGGAACATCGCTCGTTAAACCATCGTGCCTAAGCGAACGTGACGAGTAACAAGTGTCGCCGTTTAATTAGTCGATGGAAGTATAAATTGAAGACGTATCTATAAAAGATCATCAACGTTGCCTGCCTCGCTGACTGCACAACGACGCATAAGCACGCACGCATCGTGGGCGCCGCTAAGCGACGAGGGTTGCTGTCATCAATTAATACACACGCGATGGTTTAAGATCACTTGAGCAAAACGATTCGAGCAACAGATCGAAACGTAAATCAATTTTCATTGAACTTTCATCTTTTACAAGTAGACTAATGAGCAGCGAAGTGACAAGGTTTAAATATCAATATGCCAAGGAGACTCACGAAAAAACGCAAGATTTGATAATCACAATAGTTTAATATTCGACCGATCACTTTTCACTTTTTGTTAGGCGTTTTCATGTTTTTCCATCGAGAGATGTAAATACAGATAAAATGTAACTTTCACATACGAAGATTTAACACGTATTTTTTTTTAGCGTGTCGATCCTGTTACATTTTTATTAAAAGGAAATAATAATTACATTTGTATCATGTCATATTTGTTTCACACGCGTTTTTATTGACCGTGCCAATCCTAAACATTTTTATTAAAAGAAAATAAATTACGTTTAGTCATATCTGTTTCACGGTTGAACACTCTCGTAAGACAGCGTAAGAAAGATTTCACCGCGAGTGCATGCGTGCAAGTTATTTCTATGCAACGGAACTCCTTTCTCAGGTAAAAGAGGCGACATGTATATGCGCTTTAACGCGAATCCGATTCGCGTGCCTTACTGTGTAAGTATTGCCGTCATACCGTCAAACGTGACACCGGTACGAATTCGGGCGCCATTAACGGACACATTCAATTTCCACGGGATCGACAAAAGCGTCGAATTACAAATTCAAATCCCCGACACGTGTGTCAAATACGTCGGAATTCTTTTCGCGTCAATCCACCTGTAAAACATCGCGCGATGGTTATAAACCATCACGCGCCACTATTCCGAAAATAAATTCTCGGCCGCAAATCGAAAAAAAAAATTTCACACGTAATTAAACTGTCGCACCAAAACTAATTATTCGCAAAAATACCGTATCATTATACCCAATCGCGTACAAATTAAAATTTTTTAACCATTTTTTTATACGCTATATAATGTCGCAGCAGTTTGTATCTTTGACACACAAACAGCAATGATTTTTGTAATTACCTCTGATAGATACATATCAGAGAAAATGATATTATAGTTCGTATAAAAATAACTATCTCTCTTAATATCTTCTTTATCAAAGAGACGGCGAATTCTAATGATTATTTATGGGATCATTTGTTTAATAGCCCAACTCCATGAGATCAACAAATGATTCCATACATAATCCACACACACACACACACACACACATACACACACACAAAATGGCATTAATATATCACACAATAGCCGGAATTTATTATAATGCATTTTTATTTTCGAGCATTTTCAAGGTACATTTTAACATTTAATTATATACACTTCCTCATTCTTCTTTGATGTATTATTATACGAATATMTATATATATATATATATATATATATATATATATATATATATATATATATATATATATATATATATATATATAGTGTGGCATTTTGCTAATGTAGCCTCCTAAGCATGCTGATATGGCCTTTTTTGAGATTTTCGAAATAATTATTCGATGAGTCGATTAGTTTTACTGCTAATTTATAGTTTACATATACTATTAATTTTTAGTACAACAGTCTCTATGAGAAAGAAATTATATGTACATTTATACATTTACATACATTTTGCAATATTTTTTTGTAAATATAAAAAATATAAACAAATTATTCGTTTTTTTTTAAACCAATTTTTTAGATCTATTTTTGTTTGGGGATTATCCCTATTTCTCTTCGAACCATTATGTAGTACCGCCACATATATTTATAAATAACGTTCTAAGTAATAAATATTTCATAATTTTGAGTTTAAAATTAATTGAACAATATTTTGATGAATATAATCGTTAAATTCTAAATTTAAATATTGATTATTAACAAAGTTATTCCACAAAATGCGAGGGCTATAATACGACCTTTTTCTCTATGCAAAATTTATTAAAAAATAAACTCAAATTTTCATCTCATTAATTTTTTTCATTATAGATTGCGATCAGATAACGATTTCTTCCCAGTAATTAGGAACAGTCTCCATGCCTGTAGGCGAACGATCCTCGCGCTAATTCGGATCCAACTACTAATTCTCGAGTGCTCTCAAAGGGCACTCGAGTAATCGCCACCCACGTATGCCAGACGGTACGAAAGTTCCGCATAGATGAGCGCGCGCGCACGCTTTTGCTCAGAGAAGTAGTCGAGAGAGAAAGAGAGCACTCGAAGCGTGTACCGAGCCTAATTAGGGATATGCTAGGAGTGGACGATGCCATGGACGCGCCACGTGTTTCTTTCGTGCCAGAACGATATGTTCGTCCATCAGACACGGATGAATCTCCCTCGTTCTCCAGATTGCACACATATACATGTGGATATATATGTATATATGTGTGTGTGTGTGTGTGTATATGTGTGTGTGGATATCTTTCTCTCTCTTTCTTTCTCTTTCTCTCTCTCGTTTGCTCTCTTTTGCTCTACGTGTTTGGTTCGGAAATGCCTTCTCCGAGTCCGAAGTGTTTGCTCTCGTTGGTAGAACGAACGATCACTCGGTTTGTCAGTCCCGTCTCTCAGGCGCGAGAGGAGACCCCTTCCCCCCCATAGAGCATAAGGGCCCAGATGGACGCGATACTCGACTCACTCTTTCCACGTGAATCGCAACGAGAGCGTTTAGTGCTGTCGTGACCGCGATATGCACTCTCGCCAGAACTATCGCATGCAATTTCAAATCAATATTTGAGCCGGTTACGGGAACAGTAGTATATTTCGTCGTACCAAAAATATTTACTGTCCATATTGAAAGTATTTAATGTCCAACTTTTTTGTCGTTGTACATTTTCGTGATTGTTCACAATTCTAGCTCATACCAAAATGATTCATTTATCATGAAATCCGATTTGATTAGTTTTGATGAAACATTCGCTATTCGCTGTCGGTTTACAATATACCCGATATAATATTTGTTCACCACAATTTAACGTAGTTTACATGTTGTTTGAAATTTGTTATTTTCGCATTTTTAACATGGCTTCAATAATTCAATCGAAAACCAACTAACGCGTGGACGCGTTAGTTGGTTTTCGATTGAATTTACAGCCGCACACAGAAGCCATTCCCGATTAAAATTTTCGTATATCATTGTACATCGAGATAACATGACTGCCTATAAAATGCAATAAAATGTAACGCACATGTTGTAACCAATCTTCGTTCCAAATAAAAGTGCAATGTTAGTTTCGATAAAGAGTTGAGATTTACCAATTTGATTTTCATCGCTGACGGTAAATCAGATAGAAGTGCGTCAATGCGTAATCGGAATTACGGCAAATAAGACAAATGAGAGGGAGACGAGCAGGATGATGGCGAAAGAGCAAATGAGAACGAGACAGCGTACGAAATAGATTGCCGATCGAAAGGGAATTTATTAACGACGCTGCAGAGCACGCTCGCAATAAACCGAGTTCACGATCGTCGGAGGTTACGGTAAGGTTGGTCACGATGATAGTGGCTACTTCCAGGCACTGACACCCACTGCCGGCCAGCACCGGCGGGCAGCGACGGTGGCCGCTGGTCATCCGCTGGTGGCTGCGCCGAGCGAGATGATTTAATGCCGGGGCTGCCCCACCCTGGAATGCGCGTCGTTTGCGCGAGATTTTCAAAAATAATATCGGGCCACCCGAGCGCGAGCCGACCGGCAATATTATGCGCCATTCGAATACATTACCACGTATTATACGCTTATGTTTGCGTTCAGTGGTTGGCGACTTTTCGAGTAATTCTACGTTCCGTTTTACTAAGTTTCACTTTATCGTTAAGCGCGGTGGTTGAAATACTTCCTTTTCGATTCGGACGTCCCGAATTAATGAAGCAAGATGTCTAATTTATCATGATTATAAAAATGTTTTAATTAAATCTCAAATTAGAAACATGCAATAAACTTAAGGGATTGCATTTGTAAAGAACATAAGATTATGTCTCGTTATGTTCATTCTTATTAAAGTAGGGTGACCACTTTTTATGAACGCGACAAATTGATTTTTTTGCAACGCGCTTATGCGAATAAATTGCTGGACCTATTTTCCTGTCAAACATGTCAATACCGTTATTACGAGCCTTTACCTGTCCAATGAAGTGGTTATTACTTTCTTGGTACGTATCATTACGCTCACTATGTTCATGTCTTCAAGGATTCGCTTTATCCAAAGACTAGTCTCCGTTGATCGAAATTGAAGGCAACTTGTAAAACTGGGACGCACAAAATATAAGCATTTTATCATGATAATTTAATATTTCTATAATGAGCAAGTTATTTCGGTTCTGAATGGCACGATATTTCGATTATCAATATTATGTCATTTTTAACATAAGCTCTTGGCATAAGGTACTGGAATGAGAAAATTATATATCTCTCACCCGCGTGAAGTTAACTCCCCAACATTTAAAAAACTTTCTGTAGGCGATTCAATTGCTCATCATTTGCACATGTATCTTCAGATTCATTCGCGCCAAAAAACATACACGGAAAGAACAGTTTTGCTGAAACACCTTAAAATAGCTAGACAGATTTGAAAATAATTGTGGATCATCAAAATAATGCAAAATGTTAAGCATGACGAGCAATGCTACAAGTTACATAAAATGGCTAAAACTTAAGCTTGTTGAGCAATGCTACAAAAAGTTTCGATATTCTAGTAGCCAGCTTGAGTGTTCTACATAATTATAATTATTCATAGTCCAACAAAATTATTTTCATATCTGTATTTAATTAAATTTTTAAATATTACAGCAAAACTTTTCTTTTCGTGAATATTTTATGGTTTAAAGTTAGTTCCTCAAAATTTATTTGTCAATATCTTTTTAACTTAATGGTATGCAAACAAAAAATCTTGTTTGAAAATGTACAAACAAAAATTTATCGATTAAAACTATTTTAATCTAATTTGTTCATAGCCTTCTCAAAATTATTTTGTTAATAACTGTTTTACCAGGAATGTACACGCGATGAGCAATAAATTACAGAAAGTTTATTTTTTTTTTGTCGGAGACAATGTTAACTTTACAAGTATCTCTACAGGGAGAGATTTCAAAACGGAAACAATTCCTTTTAAAGAAGCCGTGCACTTTCTTATATAATAAACTCTGTGCTTTCTGCACCGGAAAGCAATCAGCTGATATCGTTGATTTATAATCATAGATTGATATCACGTCTATGGAACACAAGAACAACATGTAGGAATTTGGATGCGGCCCTGAAAGTAGCAACCGGCCTCCTTCGAGGACATCAGGTAGGAATATATTAAAGGTTCTGCTCCCAACGGGAGGTTGCTGGTCACGTCCGGACGTGTCATATTAAGATAACCAGGTCTCCGGATTCCATATTTCGTCCCCCGTTTCGTAGTTCGCTCGAATATAAGTCCGCAACATACGCGAGATTGTTAAAATTCTCGAAATCTCAAACCGTCGCCTCCGTCGCTTAAATCGCATAATTTTTCAGGCCCGCAATTTTCCAGGGAGTTTCCACGACTGTTCACCCGCAGGCAGAGGCGGCGTGAAAAGTGGACCGATTTAACTCGCCCGATCCCCGTTTTCTCGTTTTCCGGTTCACGTTCATAAATTATTCACTATTCTCCCCGGACGCCGGTTTTCGAGTAGTCTTTATACAGTATCCCCAGTCATCTGCAGCTCACACGCGTATTAACCCCCTATTGTCATCTCCCGAGATATTATTAGAAAGAAGTCGCGAAGAGTCGCTTTTCCAGAAAATAAAAAGGAAAGATGGAATTATTGAACAGCTTGAAGTGACACTGCTGTTTTCTGATATCCAGTTTTCTTTTTTTTTAGTAAGCCTTGTTTGTTCTTAATTGCCATACAACATTTCGAACGAGATACACATCTTAGATCGTGTTCGCGTTTCAAAGAAGACCGATACAAGTGTCGAGACACCTGGCTCGATATAGGTGACAAAGAACCTGGCTAATCGTAGTAAGCCGACCAGTAAATTAGCGCCGGTGAGGTTACCCGTGAAACCGGTAACCGATGAATCGGCGAGAACCACGAAGGCCGTCACCGAATCTTTAATGGGCATTCACATTTTTCAACTTCCCACGTTTAGCTGGGCATAGATGCGTTCCTAAGCCGCATGCGCTCATAAATTAGATTTCTGCGACGATGATTTGTGACCGTCTCCTAGCATTCGCCAAGAATCGCCAGTGACGAAAAAAAGAAGGAAAGAAAGAAAAAGAAACACACTTCGAGCCGTTTATTCGCATATAGAAATGAATTTGGAAAATTCAAATTTTTTTCCAAGATGCATTTCGCAAAAAGAGAAGAAGAATGAAAGATGCGAAAAACATGAGAAAGAAAATTGACTGATATTTACACGAAGTAAAATATATATTTCATAATTCTATGTCATTTACTGACGAAAACATTTTATTAAGATTTGTGAAAGTTTAATTAATTTGTCACATCGACTGATAATTTGCACAGTTTTTCTTTGCGCGTACCACGCTATCATTAATTAATACATCTCGTGTAATATTCGTACTAGCAATCACGTTCACAATGAGATTAATTCCAAGCTGAAACGCGATCAGCAATTAAAGCGCGGTACAGGGGTCAAGTTAGTCGGATAAAATTAAGCTTCGGAATTTCCGCTTGAAAATCATGAAGTAACCGGAGAACATTTAATCGGATTTTATCGCTAGTATGCACAATGCATTTGTTATTATAAATCGTACTGCTCGCAAAAATATAACAAAGCTGAAAACATCGGCGAGTTAGGCCGTCGATCCGCAAATTAAATTAAAAATGTTTTAAGGGAGAAAAGCAGGATCTGGAATTCGTTGAAAAAAATTACCGTTAAGGGCAAATTCGCTACGGATAATTACCGAGCAGCGAATTGTGTCGCAAAAGCGCTACAAACGACGGTATTGTCAGAGAAAAAGAGAGAGAAAGAGAGAGAGAGAGAGTGAGAGTCTGGATTCCGTTAGATACATGCATAATTTCCCTTGTGTTTTCGTGCATTCGCATCACGTGATGCACGTACAGTCCCGTCGATGACGTCTGCAAATCGTTGTCAAAGGGGGACTTGGACTGTTTATTAAGAGACGCGGGGGTTAGTATAGGAATGTGTACCACCGGCGGCGATAGCTACCACTGTCTTTGATGTCGCGCCTCGCTTTGTGCCACGGCGGACAATAAAATGGCTGGAATCTCATTTTCACGCCCGTTTGCTACAACGTGCAAATCGTCTCTCCCGGATTTCTAATAAAGCGCATGGTCGAAAATCCGGCTGCATTGACAATGCCAATAATTGTAATAACGCTAATAATCACAATTGCGAGATAAGACGAGCAGAATCAACTCACAATCAAATAAAGATATACGTAAAAGTATTACGTTCAATTGGGAGAGATAATATATTATTAAAAAAATATATTATAGAAAATATATATGATATATTATAGAAAAAATGTTGAGAATAGTTATACATACGCACACACACATACACACACGCGCGCGCGCACACACATCTACATACTATAATAATATAATATCTATATAATAACAATTATATATATATATATATATATATATATATATATATCATATGTATACATAAAATATAAATATATTATTTATAAATAACACATAATATCATAATATATATTATAATATTATATATAATATAAATATATATTTATAAATAATATATACTTATATTATCATATGTCGTATATCACAATATTATAGAAATTCTATATTTATAGTAATAACAATAAATAAATGATTTTTTTCACAATGCTCGAGCCTCAAAAGCTATTTCTCGAATAGCTTATGCACACGTAATTTTCTCAATTTCTATTATCGGCAAAAATGTAAAGCTTGATTTTATCTGATTTTTAATTTACTATATCTTCTGACTGACATACTTATCTCTCTAGTAAAAGTCTCTCTTAAAAACCTTTTAAAAATATCTATTTTTTTTCGTTTCTTATTTTTCCGCTTATGACTCAAAATTTAACAAGATAAATCATCCTCCAATCGTTTCAAGATCCCACATAACTGAAATTCCAAATCGATATCTAGCCGAATCTTTTGTTGTGCGTGCCTCCGCTTTGACGCTGAGTTAAGTAACGAACGGACAGATTTACACCTTCCGCCATATGGCCGTAAAACGGAAACGGCGTCAAGCTCCCTCGGCCACGAATAACGCAAATATAATCAGTTATCAATTCCGCGTTAATGAGATTTCCCGCAATTTAATTAATTTGCCGCGAAAGTATACGAATGCATGAGAATTGTGAGTTATGGACGGACGTCGCGAAATCGGACTAATGGAAATGCTCATTGAAATCTGTATATGTGTGCGCGATATAAGTTTTGCGGGAGAAAAGTTCACTAATACCTTGTACAGAGCGATGTAACTTTCTGTTTGTGAAATATGCGACCGCGTGAGACAGAACGAGGGAGAACCGATTGGAAGTATTGGCGGTTGAAGTTCGAAGTGAGTAAAGTTTCGCGGATCATTCTCCCGAGCAACTTTAATTCCGGCAAGGCCACTAGAGCGATTTCTTCGAGAGAAAACACAATTTATTCGAGCCATTTGTAACCTGACGGCACGGAATCGATAACTTCCGCAAATGAATATTATATTTAGTTTTTTATCCTACTCACGGCTACGGCTGTTTAAAATTATATCAACAATCCTCTTATACGCGCTTATGAAAACGAAATTGGAAAGATTCGTTAACAAGTTGAAAAAAGATCGCGCCATTCAATATTTCTTTAGAGCGGATAGCAGTTTCAATACGCACAAAGATTAAAAAAAAAAATGTCATTAACAATTTTCTGAATTTTGTGTATATGAGATATCGAATAAATTGTCGATAGTCGAAAAAATTAAAACATAAACGTAAATCTCGCGAATTATTCAATCGAACGGAAAGGCGAGGCCGTACATCTTGTTGTTCAAGCTTTGTTCCTCCGACGATTTTTCGCGAAAACAGAATGTAGATATCGTGAATCGGCGAAAGCCATTTTTCTCTCCCATCCATCGCCCTCGAGTGCGAATCCTGATTGGATCCAGCCACGTCGAACGCATGCGTGACCACGCGCTCGACGCGTATATATCGCACTTAATGCGTCAGATACGAACGCGCGTGCGCTCCAATTCGGTGTACGTGCGAAAGAAGCATAGTGATAACGCGGAGGCCATCCAATCGTGCGCATCTCCGGCGTTTAGGCATCTCTTAGCAGAAATTCATTCGGGGAAGGAAAATCATTAACGCACTGTGAATCCCAAAATATTAAGTATATAAAATATTTGACAAAAAATTTTGTTTCTCAGAAAAAGAAGGAAAAATTGATAAGAGATTCGAAAGTAGAAAACGAGCGAAATTCCAAAGCGATAAATAAAGTTTCGTGCGATAAATAAAATTTCTTTCTCTAGCTATTCATACCTTCGTTTGCGTACACACCTTATTACGCTTGGCCGCATGGACGTGGTCTTAATTAAACGCGCGAAGAAGAAAGGAGATCTTCATCGCGCGCGCGCGAAGGAGACGAGCCAAGCGAGAGGTGCGAATCCACGCATCCGCGATTTCTTTCTTTCGCGCCATGAGGGTGCGTTTAATTGCGAGTTTAAGTAATTAGTACCACGAGGCGGGAACTCGACGAGAACCCTCACGACTCGCTTTTTTTCGCTCGTCTCGCCTTTTCTCGTATGCGATTCCCTCTTTTACATTCGACGATGGTCGTGCCTCGTCGTCTCTCTTGTCCTCGTAAGCCGTAATTGCTACAACAGAGTCGCATAATGACGTAATACGCAGATACAATCTGCAACTCCGTATTATGAGATATAACATCACGGTGATTATCAAAATCACGGTTTTCCTGCAGCTAAAAGATGTGGAATTATACGTATCGCAATGAACACGTCCCCGACTTGCGTTCGAAATACTTCGACGGACCAATCGAATTGCGGTTTCATAATTGATACCAAGCGGTGATACTAATTTTTCAAGTAATTAACATCCATCCCAGATAATTATTTGCGATGCAGAAGTTTGTTCTACGCTAGAAAAAAAATGCTAGGCCGTCACGAGTAATTATAGCCTCGAGCGTAACATCTTAATTTCCAGGCAAAACTGCGACACCACATGTGCCATTTGTGCTAACCTGCCTCTTATCGCGTGTAAATGTTTAACACTTGCCTCGTGAGATAAGGCATATTTTACCGTATAGGAATATACAGCTCGGTAAGCATCTTCGCAAAATCTTCCGAGGTCGCGACTTGGTGCCACGAGAAAAATCGCAGTTCTTACGAAATCGTCGATGAGCGAAATGTTCACAAATATTCGTTTTTACAAATATCTCTCGACGGATTTTTTTTTTTTTCCTCAACTCGACCCGTGCCACGCGTACTTCCAGCCTCCTTTCGAAATCCCACGCGCGCGTTTCGAATATTCTTTCGCGTGACCTATTACGACCGCAGCGCGAGAAGTAAAGCGGAAAAAGAAAAAGACGGGAGTAGGGGAGAGAGGAGGGAAAGAGAGAGAGAGAGAGAAAGAGAGAGACACACGAGGAAAGAAAGGAGAACGACACGAAAAAAAATGCACGATTTGTCACTCACAACGTCACTGCTTATCCGCGCGATACATCACGAACCGGCGCACAGTTGGCTGTAATTAATCAACGGTGCAGCGATAAATAATTAAGATTCGAGCCGCGCGATCGCCTCATTAATTATCGCCGCGTGCGGTGACACGCGTGACATTCTCCACAAAGTGCGGCCGTTTAAAGGTGCACTCGCGGCGGAGCTATTTTCTTTTTCTTACGTTTTAGTTGCCGATCGCGCCCGTGATAAGCAGAAATTCGAAATGAACGAACGAAAAGAGAACCAGCCGAGGCCGAGAATTAATTATATTATCTTAGCGTTGACATTATGCTTGTTCGATTCTTGTTGAACGAGCTCTCCGTTGGTGGCAGGTTCCTTGTCTAAAATCATTCTCGTATCAATCATCAAAATTGGTGTAAAACTATCATCATTTTTGTCTTGAAATAAAATACATAATTCGCAGTGGAAATAATATTAATAACATTTACTCTAACATGATTAGAATAAATAACTTAATCTAGAAAGAGTTTATATAAATTTATTATAGGATTATAGGATAGGTAATTATTATAAAAACAGAAATAATTACAGAATCTAAATATCTTGATCGTTTTAGTTCAGAAAGAAGAAAAAAGAAGACATGTTCCTCCATTTTTATAAATATTATACACACTGAGAGAAAACGAAATAGTTGGCAACTATATTTTTGACAACTCTGTAATTTAAGTATCGGGTAGTTTTATAAGGTAACAAGAACTAAAGTAGTATTAAATACTATAAAAATATAGTAACGGTAACAATATATGTCAACTATTAATTGATAGTGAAATAGCGACTCAACTATCATTACACAGTTATATATAGACTTTATACAAACAAGATATAACTACTACATTTTTTTAGTTTAGATAAATATTTTTTTAAAGTGAAGCATAACTAATTAATTATTGTCGAGATGATTTAAAAAAAAAAACATTATAATTATTATTATTATTATTATGCGACTATTTTTCTGTAGTTTGTTGAACAATTTATTGCTTGTAATATAAATGGTTTATATTACTACATTTTCTTAATTCGTATTACTTATTCATTGTTGTTATTACAACTTTATGATACATAGTTGAGGCGCTATTTGTCCTCAAATTTCTAGTTGCTGATACAACTTTTTTCTGAGTGTAGTAACTTCTTTAACTTATAATTTACATCGATTAGCAAGAATATGGTTTGTATTATTCCTCGTCCATAGACGGGCGGATAAGATTACAATTTTCTGTTATCGCGAAGCTCTGCATTCCGATCGCGCATCCGCGTACCTCTACGCGGAGTACGGCATGTGAATTCAGATTCGCGATACAGCGACGTTGAAATTTCATTCATCGCGCTCGCGCAGAAAACGCAACGCGTTCTCTATGCCGACAATACCGTGCTAATTACCGTCGCGGACGCTCGCGACAAAAATTACTCGCCGCTGTCACAACTGGTTGGAACATGGTCGGAAGGCAGACAGGTATTCGAGTATCTAAACCTCCCCTTTTCCCGCGCACAAATACGAGCGCGCTGAACTATGGCGTTTCTCCGAGCGGCGCGGCGCGGTGGACACACGCACGTCGTCCACAAACGGCTCAGGTTAACGGTGAGACTCGGAGCGAGGCGAGAGAGCTGATGAGAATATAATTGCAAAGTCATTCATCAGACAACATCGGCGGCGGTGGCGGTGGCGGCGGCGGCGGCAGCTTGTGTGTACGTGAATTATGTTAGAACGGAGCGCATGCGAGGCACGGTCGCGGGAGAGCCATCGATACGTACGGATGTATACGGGAACATCGTGAGAGCGCGAATTACGTGTCCATGCCAGACGGGCATTCCGCGGGATCGTCGAATTCCAGGACGGAATCGCGCGACGCGTTCCGTAGCTTCTTTCTATCATCCCTCGTCGCATCGGTCGAGGAAAGCGGGTGGAGGGTGCGCACGAATGATCATCGATATCCGATAATTCGAACGTATTGATTAATGGTAGGGCTTAGCACGGCGAAGGTTGTGAGACAAGGATATCACGTGGCACCCGTTATATCCTTATACCGATCCATAAAAATTAAATTCCTAATTCTACTTCGGATGAGGCGCAATTACGTCGTAATCTTCTTTACGACGTCGTAAAAAATAAGGTTTATGTCGCGCATTCCTAATTTTATTTACATATATTATATCTATTTTGAATTTCACGGGTGTCCCATGTAAATTTATATAATTATATAAAACTAGATAGATTTACTGTATCGTACAATACGATATCTCTTAAATAAATTAAAACGTCACATTTTTCGAGTGAGAATCTGTAGTTTGTTCTCACACTCCTTTCCATTCTATTGTTTAATTCATACAATTTTTAAACTGATACAAATGTGTCGTGCGTTTACGTAAAATAAATTGCGTGCCGGTGACGAGCATCGCCGCGTGAAATCGGACCTAACGCTCGTCCGACGAGGAGAATGGAAAATTGCGTAAGAACCTCCGCGGCGGCGCGACTCGCGCGATAAATATGCAACTTCGGACGCAATCGCGTATTTTTATACGAAGCTCGGGAGAATTTTTTACCAGATTAGCTTAAAAAACCGCAGTGATTGACGCGGTTGCGACGCGAAATTACATCACGAACCCGTCGTGCATCAAGATGCACAGACTTCGATGCTCAAAGAACATTTCGCGTTCGCGATGCTTAAAGTATGTTTATTCAAGTATCGATTGATTATGTCCATGTCGATCAAAATTAACGCATTTTCTAGTTCCTTAATTAGCGTATCAAACTCGTAATAACATCCAGTTTATCTGGAATATATAAATAAGAAGAAAAAAAGTGTGTCGAGTAGAGCAAAAAATTTTTCTCTCTTGCGACAGGTCTGGTGGAAGGAAAACCGATTATTTGTCATTAAAAATTAAATTTCAAAGACCATATAATTATTAATTTCTAATCTAGCGACGCGGTAAGAAAATGGCGTCGGAATTATCTCACACTAATTACGCAACACAACGCGACCAACTAAGGGTTAAATGGTGAACATAGTTCGACTCTACATCATAATTAATCAAATCATAGAAGACTGGCCGTTTCATGCGCAACAGTAAATTTTTAAATCACGAAATCCATTACAAATTAATCGAGTGACCATTGCCAGAAAGCCGGTGTCTCTTGACGTCTGTGACGTCCACCGATACGCTCGGGCGTACGAAACCAAAGAGCAAGACCGCGACGTTCACGACGAGCCGCTAAGCGATTACACGGTATGTCGTCAAAGGATTAAGGTCTCGGTTATATTGAAAAATTACGCTCTTACGTAATTAACGGCCGAAAAGTCTCGGCGAGATGAATACCGGCGCGCGCGCTAATTCTCACTCTCCTTCGAACAGCACATCCATCGGTCCTCCTCGACTCGCTCGCGCCGGCGTGTCTCCCATCCTTCTTTTTTTCTTTTTATTCCTCGCAGCCTGTGTAGATGTCACGAAGATAGCAAATTTCATTTGTTATTTTCTCTCTGCGAGAGGAAAACGGCGGCGTCGGCGGCGGCGGCGGTAGTGACGACGACGACGACACGACGCGACGGCTTCTTTCACACGGCTCGCACGCGACATTTATCATGCGCGTGTGACATTTTAATTAAATGCGATGACACTCCTCGTTCGATCCAGACAGAACGCGTGCACACGCCCGCGAGTTGTGATCCGCCTAGCGTGTTAACACCTACGCCGATAGCGATATTACGTTCGCCACGCAGCCTCATCTCTCTTTCTCTTAGTCTCGATCATTTCCCCTTTCTCCCTTTTGTTCCATCGCACTACCATTCTCTTTGAGTTTCTCTTCTCGTTTTTTTCTTTTAATTCCTCCCAACGAGCACCGGCGATCTCCGACGATCCACGTGAAAACAACGCGTCCGCCATGAATCGAAATGACAAATCACTCCTGACGACGAAATTAGCCGGCCATTCGCTAATCGGCGCGACGACGAAAGTCGCACGTTGTCAGATTCGCGAAGAGACGACCGTTAAACGCGCGAATACTTGTCGCCGCAGTCATTTTTAATCCGTGACATTTATCGGGACTGTGTGTGAAATATTTCAGTAATAGCCGCTCCTTTAAGAGGCTTACGGCACATATAAACGTTGAAATTGCAATCGCAAACACGTCGCGTAGTTCACCATGATATAATTGCATTACGTTGTACGTAAGAGCGATGATCTTCAGCTGTTCGTTTTAATTATCATGATTGATTCTTGTTACAAAACGCGTATTGCCGTTTGTGACGAAAGATGCAACAAATTGAGCGCAAGCGTACCGCAGCGTCGCGATATTAGCGATCACGGCGTCGTGTCGGTGCGCAATCCGAAATTCTAATCGCCGTCACGATCTCCCCGCTTCTTCGACTCGAGCAGGACCCCGCGCGATAACTCGACGCGTGACGGCATTATAACGACCCTCGCGGACGGCGGGGGAGGAACGATAAGGGGACCGACGAGGTAAGAGTGGGACCCCCGGATCCGCAGTCGTACCGAAAATTAAGACAAATCACGGCCGATTACGATCGCGTTAAATTAAACCGGTGGCCGATTCGTCGCCGACGCCGACGTGGCCGCATGCGAATCGTGCATTAAGAAACGCCGGCCGTCGTAAATGCGCCGCCATCGCTCGCGGGAGCTTCGCTTCTTGTTTTCGTTCACGGTACGGCCCGGTGGGACGATAATTCAACAGCGTGTACGCCATCGCACGCGCGGCTGCCGTGAGTTATCAGCCGGCACGAGTCGTTATCAGCGGCTGCCGCGGCCGGCTGAAAAATCACCGGCCGGAAAATAATTGTTAAGTGCTTTATTAGCGCAATAACGTGCTGCGACGAAGGGAAGAACTGGGACAAAAGGGGGCGAGAGATAGCGACGCTCCGTCACTCTGTCGAGGTCTAAAAGTCGCGTGAGGCGATCCGACGGGAGCTGACGTGTTCTGCCTCTGTTCGGTTATTACATCATTCTGAATTCTTTGAAGAGGACCCATCCTTGTGCATTGCATTTCTATATTATTAAGTTTATTTATTAAAATTTATATTATTAAGTTTATTTATCAAAATTTCATTTGACTTCCTGGCCAATTTGATTCCGTTTACACAAAGGATCAAGAAGAAGTCTATCGAGGTCTCAGGAACGAGAGACGAATCTTGATTTCACCGATGGGCATAATACGTAGAAGACTTGCTTGTGAATGTTCGAAACAAGCCTGACTGATTAAGCGGAGGACAATAAAATTGTCAGCTATACCGGAAGATTGATTTCAGAGATCGTCGAATCGACCGCGGCGTCTAGCTTACGCTAAAATATTAAGCAGAATTTTCAAGACACGTCGAACACAATCGAGCTAGAAACTCTACGCAAGATCATCTACAGGTAGATACAAGTTTGCAGTGCGTAACAAAGCGTGCAATAAATTCTCTCGATATCGCTCGTTAATGATCGCGCGCATCGCCGATAACTCGTCGGCGCGCAGTTTACTATCCATTTCCGAGCGGAGCGCCGCGCGTCGCGATGCATAAATCATATTTCGCGTAATTTATATCGCGAGTAACACGTAAGATAGGTGAAATATAACCTTTGGTCTACCGCGAGAGAGCTGAAATCGCTTTGCGAATCCGAGCGGTGGAAGCGCGGGTGGAGCGTCCTTGAAGGGTCGAACTAAATCGAGTTAAATACATAGGACATCCGCTTAGATAATTGTAAAAAGCGCAGACGAATCTAATGCGCGTGAGAGTAACGACAATTTACCGTAGTGCCGTTAAATTAATTTCGGGTCAACATTTCGTATTTATGAACTTCTGACGTTGCTCTTTTGACAGCGTTCCCCAGTACGCATAAATTAACGTCCACCCTGACGTAATTCACGTTTGCGGCGCATACCGAAGGACGTGAAGGCGGACAAACGTCTATAAATATTAACTCGATTACGAGGAGCTGTTTGCACCTGCTAAATTACCGGCCGTAGCGCGAGCGAATCTGTCCGAAAATTACCCGAGTAAAATCCCCGGTTGGACCACAAAAGAGAAAATAGTAATCAGTTTCGGAAAATACGGAATACGCGGAAAATCAAGCGTTTTACGAGGGAAATGCATTTTCCTCCTCGTGTGCCATATCGTACATACGTGTCTCGACTTTTCGAACAACTTTGAGAAAGTAAATCGGCGTCGCGTGCAAGAGGAATGACAAGCGAACCGCTCTAATGCCGGGAAACTGCAGTGTTTGTATTACTCCCAAATTGCTCGTAAAACAACGGCATCTTTATTGCGACGTCTCGCGTGATAGTTCTGCAATGGGCAATTTTTTTAGTTGGCGAAAACATTCACCCGTGGCGATCGTTCAGAGACGAGAACGAGTCGAATCGTGATGCTCGATCCGAAATAAAGCGGCACGATGGAAAAGCGTGCGGGAGTAAAAATTATATGCGACAAGCGCGTTGACAATCTCCCGCATCTCGTGAAGCGGACCGACGCCGGGTATTTACCCGCGACGAATTTGTCGCATTAAGAACGCATTAACGTCAGGTCCTCGACGGTTTAAGCGATCGGCGTGATACGAGTTTCGTGCGGGTCGCGACGGCGCGTGCACGCCGACGAGGCGAGTGATTAAGGAGTCGACGTCGCACGCACGATCCGTGCTCTTAAATCTGACCTTTTTACATTAGATCGCATTAGATTAAGCAAATCAAATAAATTCCCTACGAATAAATGATAGAGAAGACGATCTTGTACAATCTTGCATCACCTTTCAGTTACGATCTTCCTTCTCGCTTTGCTCAACTCGAATCAAAGAGTGTAATTCTAATTGATGAAGACTGATGTAAAGAAAAGAAAAAAAAAGCAAAAAAAGAATTAAATTTTCTTTCGAGAAGAACAGCTCGAAGGAGAACGGGAGAAAAAAATGAGGAACTTGTTTTAGAGTTTGCTGCTCCCGGTGGTTGGCGGTTCGGTTCGGACCGGTGATGCTATTAACGACATTAACGCTACTACGAGCAAACACGACTCTATATCATCCCGAGCCGGCGGAATAATAAACAATAAATTCCGGTGAAATACGGCGTCGAACAAGCGTAACCCATTTGTTTGCGATAAACTGACCCGGAGGCTAGTCCGACCAGTTTGTAACAGCCGTCTCCGTGCGTGAACGCAACCCCTCGCCCCTTCGCCATCTTTTTATCATTTTTTTCCTCGCGGCTACCCTCTCCTTTAACGCGTGAATGCCCGCGAATACCTCGGGACAAAAATTGCTCTCTTTATGTATCAGATATTCATAAAAATTGTGGGATAATAATATTTTTATTCTCGCGCGAGCCCGGAGAGCTTCCCTTTCGCAGATTCAATGATTGAAGCTGACGTATATTTTGTTAGCCTGTGATTAACGATCAATTCAATCGCGTGCTCGATATGAGTAAATGAAAACGACACGCTAATAAATTTTTAAGATTTCAGACGTTTATTTTGCAGCACGATTGCAGGTGTTACTTCCATCTTAAGTGCTGACAGGCACGAACGTATAAAATGTTCGCGTTACCTGAAATTACCTGATGCGAGATTTCTTAAATTTTATCCTGCCTCTGCGAATAATTATAGCGTCCATTTTATAAATCGATCGGGGAGATGAACGAGCGTGAAACTAGAAGAAAAAGTTCGATTCAAGTAATCCCTGCTTGCCACTTAACGAACGACCGTGTGATTTTAATCATGCGAGACTTTAATCATGCGAGCGCGAATACGATATAAAAGTGAGGGAGAGAGAGATGGAAAGAAGAGAGATGCACGATGATAACGGTTCGTCAGAATATATGTGATGCGCGTATGTTATCGTGTCAATTAACAAATTGGAAGGTTCGACTGGATTCTAGATGATGGCTGTTCGTTGCCATAACTGTCACGCGCTGGTACCATAAATGTGAAACGACGAGAGGAAAAGAAACGCTACGTCTGAACAATTTCTTTTCAGCTACTTTTTGCATTTTTTTTTCTTTTTTTATCATTTCACAGAGTATATTTATATAGGTCGTTTTAACTACAAAATTTATTATTAAAAAATATTTATTATTAGAAAATATAAAAAACCGATGCTTTCAAACAAGAAATATCAAGAAACGCGATAAAAAGAGGAAATCTATTTGAATCAGGAAAGTCAATAAATAAGAAAAAGATCTAACCCTTTGAGAACGAGAGTTTTCTAATAAAGTAACTTATAAAAGTCTTTGTTTTCTAAAAGTTTTTAGTTTTATTGATGAATTTGATTCTGGCCTACAGAATTCTAAAATTCAAAATAGTAGATCCAATATGATTGACTAAATTTAAAAAAAATAATCTGATTATCATGAAATTCAGTTTTAAGAAATTTTTGAGATCTGAAGATGTTAAGATCTGAAGATTTTAAAATTCAAAAAAGTAGTAACCTCCAATGAAAAAGAAATTTGTGTCACAAGATTCATCCGAACAAATCACGAAGAAGTTTTCACTTCATATAAAACTTTCTATCCATTCTTCAGTACTCGCTCGTGTATAACTTCGAAGTCCCAAATTATAAGCAGAGTTTGAAAGTTAGTGTGTTTCATAACCGTTAGGTTTTAAATTCTGATTGCCACATTAAATCCACCATTTTTAATTTTTTACCTCAGATTTGAATAAAGCATTATCAAATTACTCCAGCTCAAGTTTGAAAATCAAGCGAGTAATTGCAAAAAGAGGATGAGACCGTCAACAAAAAGTTAAAGATGAAATTTGAAACTAAGGAATACTAAAAAGTGATAACCAAGAATTTCGATGAGAGAATTATATTTCTTGTAATCTATTAATAAGTTTCCATATTTATCTAGGAAAGAACGATTTTGTTAAAGTATCTAAAAATTTAGCTAGATACAGATCTAAAAATAATTTTGTTAGATCATCAAAATAATTATGTAATTATGTAATAATAAAATAACTATACAATTATAGGAACTCAAGCATGATGAGCAATATGCAAAAAAATTTTGACAAACTAGCAACCAGTTTGTCCTACATAATTATTTTGATAGTTTAAAATTTTTTTAAATCTGTATCTAGAGATCTAAATTTTTAAATACTTCAGCAACACATTCTTTCTATGTATTAATAAATTCTATTTCTAATTAATTTTACATCAATTTAGGATACTCAAAGGTAATTGCATGCGCTACTCGCAGGATAACGAAAAGTACCGAGAGGACAAAATGCGAGATGTATTTTTTGGGAAGAAAGAGAAGGGCGCGAGCTCTCGTTCACCCACGTTCGCAGTAATTATTGCGGTTATAGCTCCGCCGAGAGGGTACGCGATCGTTTAAGTCACTCAGGATAACAAGTGCGAGATTCGCAGTTCGTTAACCCGTTCTCTCGAGATGGATTAATGGATCCGTTAGCTCCTCCGATCGGTGACGGCGCGCCCGACGTTCCCTCGTCTTACTGTCAGTAGAAATCGCATTGGATCTACGCCGGTGGTAATCGCGAGCTTATTATCTCGGCGCCACGATTTTTTCGTCAGTAGCTGATGAAAAGTAGCCGATAAGCTAGATAGAAATACAGCCTCGCGTTGCGATCGTTGCTGTTGCTTTTGAGCGTATCGTTATTGGCCGTTAATATGTCTTTGAGTACAAGAAATCGACTTCAGGAAGAGAATTCTTTCGATGAAAGCCGATCTGCACGAGTCGTTTCCCCTGACGTACAAAAAAGTTTATTCAATCAGGAATAAATATGTCAGACAAATACTGATCGACTTGCGACTTCTGGTGAAGCAGCGGAGAGAGCGAAGTCAGGGTTATCGGATCTAGTAAAGCTTACTTGAACGTTAATAACAAGGTCGTTTCGCACCGGATATTCGATCGGCACAGTGGCAGACTGCCAATAACTTCGAGCGCACGGGCGGTGCCATAAGGAGTTGCGTTTTAGGTAATTGGCCGTGAATATTATCTTACTTAGGGGCGACGGAGGTTAACCGGATCAACGGAACCGTGATAGTGATAGAGAGAGAGCAAGAGTATCAGACGACTAGAGGGAGAACGGAGGTGCGCGATACCTTACAAATTGCAACTCGCGAGGGGATGTTTCGCACGGAGGTACCCACGCGTGATCCGAGGGATCAGCTCGAGATTAAAGCGGGCCTGAAGCATCAAAGCGAACTCTCTCGCTCGCTCGCGCCGCTCGTTTTTTCTCATCATTTTTCTCTCCTTACCCGGCGCAAACTGATTTGTCGCGAGGCGCAAACAGTTGTTGAGCTTCAAGTATGCCTTCGCGACTTCTACGCAAACTTTATCTTTACCAATCTGACGTAATTTAGCTATCTGATTCGTATTCAGATCGTTTGCATTTGCTGCGTTTATACAGAGAAAAATGAATCAAACGAAAATAAGAAGAAGCAGATGAGGGCAGTCGACACTCTGCGCGTAAAAGAGAAATCACAGGTAATTTGAATAAAAAAACGGCTACGTTACGGCAAGATTTTCCTGTTTGACGATTGTGTTATGTCAAATATACTCTGTGCCAAACCGTTCGACTCATATTTGTGTCATAGCTAATAAATTCTGAAAGTAACATGGCTGAAAGTATTAGGCACGTATATTTTTTAACTTATCTGGAATTTATCCTGTATTGTTTCCTATTGGTTACCGGCATTATACATAAGTTTAAGGAGTTCTTGAAACAAAAGATAATTCACAGCAAATGCCATGAATCAATTTTTGAGTTGAAATAAATTTGAGTATTAAATAATGATTAACAAGATGTCTAATACTTTTAGCCAAGGCTGTGTAAACAAACGCACAAAAGGATTTCAAGATTGACTACAATCGCGCGTTATCATATTTATGCAATATTTTCGCAACCACGCATGCAGAAACCGCTATCATTGTGCGGACGTTATTTTTTAAAGCGGAAACGCGATTAAAATGGCATACCCGGCGGTCGGTAATTTTCAAATATCGGAAAAATCTAAATCACCTGTGATGTATTTCGCGGATATCTATATATACTACGAATAAAAAACTTTGTCGTTAATAGCCCCGTGCGTGATGGACGTTATGACATATTTGTTACAGGCGTTCATCGATAATATGCATTATCGAGAATATTTATTTGAGTTTTAAAAATATTTAACCTTTTTTATCTTGTATTCCTTCGAGATTTTAGACTTTCGTTATTTTAGATTAAGACAAGGAATAATCTTTAACATGAAGTTTCGGCTTAACTTTGTACTGCGTGTTCGCCGCAAAGTTGATAAAATTCCACATTTTTTAAATAAAATTTATGTCAATGATAGAAAATCGATATTTCCCAGAAAAAATCTCGACTTCTTCTATTGAAAATAAAAAAGTTTATTATCAATGTTCTAATTTACAGGCAGCCCAAATTTATCAGTAAAACATTTTAATTCTATTTTTATTATTAATTCTATTTTTTTTTTTTATTAAAAGTATAAAATAGAGTAATTTTATATCTCCAAAGTTTTTGTTTTAAAAATATATTTTATATATTAATTAGTGTTAATTAAAAAGTGCTTATATATATATATATATATATATATATATATATATATATATATATATACATATATATATTTAAATTTAAGATTTCGTTACTATTGGTTTCATTTTTTTTAAATATAGAAATTACTATGATTATAAATGAAAAAAAAATATTTTTTACATAAAATTATATAAATATATCGTAGTGTTACATATTAATCATTTTTATAATTTTTGTTTTAATTTTATTTTATTTAAAAAAAGTCGGAACAATAAAAATCAAAATTTATAATGTTTTTTTCCAGGATTTACAGGATTTTTCCGATCAATCTTGCGGAACGTAATGTGTCTTCTGACATATTTATATCTTCGTAGACGAATGGAATCTGATCTTCAAAAGAGACTCACTCGATCGAACATCAGATGTCCACGACTCTATCAAAATCATTTGCGATTTGTCGACATTCAATTTGAGACAACAAACATTGCCGCGCAAAAAGTTTATGGCAAGCGTTAATTAGTCGCAATCAGGATACAGCGCACTGAATTCGCATAATTATAATTTAAACAAATTATAGCTAGACAGTTCATAAATTAATTATTTTTAATTGAAAAATATTTGCGCGTAAACTAGGAGCGGGTGTTGGAAGAAAAAATTGACTAAGAGAATTGTTGCTCTTTGAGCCAACTCTATACTTATTCCTCCTTGCTACTTGCTCGCGTGTCGAAGCCTTTATCTCACTATCATTACAGCCACGATCGTTTGTTATGTAATTGTTATTATACGGCAATATATTTATGATAATGCCATATATTTATGATAATGACATATAATTTCTCCGAAATCGAATAAAATCAGAGAAATTGCAGTAGGATAAAAAAAACATTGATGCTGCCTTTGCATAAAAAAAATACTACATGTTTACTTTTTATGTGAAATATTTAAATTGTTAGCATTCAAATATAGACACAGAATATTAATAATAATAATTCGCAGATACGACTTATAATATTTGGTAAAAAGAAAAATCTAAATCGGGCAACACAGTAAAGCAATCGTAAAGCAATAAAACGTAGCGATCATAACAACGGGAAAGTCTCGCGTGCTGTACTCGAACTAGGCAAAACGCGAAAGAAATAATGACGCGATGGAAAAAGATATACGTATAACAACACGTTCGGACGTCGCTTCACGGGGTTGCCCGAAACCCGGAAAAGCGACCTGAAATTATTATCCAACTTTGTGCGAGCAACAAGTGTCGTTAAATCAACTCCATGTCGTCCATCTCGTATATCGTGCGGTTGTACATCGTCGCGCGTTACGCACGCACGGGATATTTAAAGAAACGTTATCTAAAGTTGTTCTGCGAGTATTGTTGTTCGCGACTTCGCGCCAGTAGCACCGTCTGGCCTGGTTAAAAATAAGAAACCTCTCTCTCTCTCTCTCTCTCTCTCTCTCTCTCTCTCTCTCTCTCTCTCTCTCTCTCTCTCTCTC
>JANQDE010000013.1:2091273-2120844 GCA_037157785.1 Cephalotes varians
TCTCTCTCTCTCTCTGTCTCTCCCCCCTCTCCCCAATTCAACTTCTGGTATACAGCAAATTATACGGAAGGTAGCAGCCTTATATTCCAGACAATCAATGTCACGTCGCGCAAGAGGAAAACAATTTTCCGTCTCATCGCTCGTCATCAAGCGCGACCACTTGTGAGTTAAACGTCGCGGAAAGTCGCGGATCGGTCGTGGTAGGAGGATGAGAGAACGAAGAAAGCGGATGAAGCAATAGATATTAAATAATGACGAACTCTCGCACATCGTCCGTCCGCGTACACCGGCATGCCGCGCCGCCACCGCCGTCGACACGCAGCATGCGTGTCCTCGTGGGGCGTGAAACACTTGAAAATCCCGGTTATGTAAAACATAGGAAAACGGCCCTCCGCATGCAGGACCGCCGCGTCGCGCCGCGTCGGAACGTTAGGTGGAACGCGTAATTGAAAGCACTTTAGAGACCCTAGCGGCACGCACAACGAGCTACTCGCATTTGCATTCAGTGGCGGAGGGAATGCCTTTTAACCGAAATGACTGCGTGTGTATGACAAACGCCGGGGTTTATGTGCCGGAACGATGGGAATATTTATTGGCGCGAATTAATGTCTCCACTCGGCCATATACCGCGTTCGGCGCGCACGTTTATGCATATATATATATATATGTATGTGTGTGTGTGTGTGTGTATGTGTATATATACTATATATTATATATATATTTATCGGAACGATTTCGCGAATGCGCGCTATGACCCGCCTATGGGAAAATAAAAAGTCCACTTACGGTTAAAAATTATTTGCGCGGGTCAGGATAGGGTGTGTCTGTTCACGTGGACTCATCGCGCCGTTGATACGCGATTTGACATTGCCTCGTTACGAGCAAAATGACTCGTTTCGCAGTTCAGTGATCGAAGATTCGACACAAAAATAGTTGCATTTCCAAAAAATTATTCGACTGCTAACAGCACATTTCGGCGGTTATTGCAAATATAATACACGTATGTAAGACGATAAAATGACAGAAAAATGTGTGATTTATTAGATATTTCCCATCTTAATTTTTATTCTTCGTATTAATCTTTATATCGGATATAATATTTAAATTTTCAGTTATGAATAAACGGAATTATTCTCTCGCTATTAGTGCAATCGAATTGTTTTCAATGAGTCTTATCTTATTGTCACAATTTTAATATAAACATAAACATTATATATAAATAATGAAGATGGATTTATTATAGTGCGTCGAGACAGGATGACAGATACGAAAGTGATGTGCAGGATGGTCAAATTGAAAACACGAGTGTGAGTTGCTGATGTTCAATATGTATATCTATATATATATATCGATATATCTATATTATATTCTAATATCGCAACATATGTACATTACAGAGTTCACGATAATTGCGTTAAATTATTATCGAGCATGTATATGTACAGAAACTGTACATTCGAGATGTTCGCTTTACAATAATGCGCCTTGATTTAAAAGTACGCAAAAGATGATTCTTGAAATTAAATTTGCAATTATTTATCACTTACTAATTACAGGCTTGTATGCATACATATAGTTGTTTGCTGTTTGCTTTTATGAAAAGTTGTAAGTTATACGAGTACGCTGCCCCATACCATAAAGCGTCTCCGAATATAAAGCCTCAAATGTAAAGAGAGATCTTTGGGTATGTCACAAAGTTACAATATAATTATCATAAAATTATAATAAATGTAATTCCTACCATGTAATACTCTATTTTGATTAATTTTGATCTTCTCAAATCAAATCAAGAATGTTGATTATTGATATATTGATATGCCGTTTTCAAAATTTGTACAGAATTGGTGTAATAACATATTTTTATGTAGTAATAACAAAATGTAACAATAAAAAATAAAAAATAAAAGTTATTAAAAATTATATCTGTTTAAATATATTCAATTATGTGTAATACATTAAATATATGTTATAATAATATATATGTTATCAAATACATATTATTATAAATATGTTACAATGCATTAAATATTATATATATATATATATATATTTTTTTTTTGTACATATTATAAATATATATATATGAAAAAATATTTTTACATACAGAGACTCCCGTATAACGCGGTTAATACGTTAGGTGCTATATGAATTCGCGTTATAGGAAATCGTGCTGACGGGAATTTTTCTCGCGTATAACCTAAAGAAACTTTACTTAAATTAAGAAAAGGAAGATTACTTAAATTTAAAAAATGTCGGTAATTTGCTTCACTTTAGGATCCTCTTAAATGCAGGTAATTCCTGTGTTTTATTGTTTGGTGCGTTGTACGAAGAATCGCGTTATATGAAATCAGTTGCAATATCTTTGGGGTGTTATAAGAATTCGCGTTGTAAGAACTCGCATTATACGGGAGTCTACTGTACTTGACAAAAAAAAGGAAAATGTTAAGAATGAATAAATCGAATTTCACGGAGGGAGTGCATTTTTGCAGGATATAAGAAATAAGTGAACAAAATTTTGCTATTAATTTTGCTTTGCTGTTAGACTTTATTATTATAAACTATAAAAGTAATGATTATGATAAGGACATAATATTTAACACAGAGCATCGCATATTCGTGTACTCGTATACAAATGAGATATTTTTAAATGTCTCTTATCACAGATCGAATCGCATTTATAGTAAACGTCGATTTTTGGAGACTGTGCGTCTCCTCATTAGAAATGAATGAATTTAATATCAGAACATCATTGCTTTATACATCTCAAAATTAATAACGGGATGATTTGTGTAAGAAAAATTAACTATTTTTTCAATCATAGAATTGTATTGGACAAGCCACATACTTTCTTTCCTGTTCATATATCGTGTAAATACAAACATTAGAGATCATAGATGTCTATAACAAAGACAAATTAGATGCTCGTAAAATCATTTATTGTTAAATTTTAAAATCTTCTTTAAATGTCAATTAAATTCTAAATCTTAGATTATTCTAAAAGATTATTCTAAAAAATTTCGATTTTCGGCATGAGTATTTAAGGATTCTTAACTTTTCGTTAGAAATACTTTTCACTTTTTTCCTCAACAATCAGCCGACGTACATATGTGCAAAAATCATCCAACCGTTTTATTAATTTTCAGATGCATAAAGCGAAGATGTTGCTTAAAATTGATGAATACTTAAATTTCGAGTCGCTTATCGTTCGTCGAGGTGTCGCAATAAAACAATGTGAACGTTATGCGATAAGCATTACGATTATCATCGATATCATCGATGCCTTATTACCATCATCATCATCATCATTGCAAACGCTATTGTAATTGCTTGTTACATGATTCGTTACACATGTAAATAAATGCAAATAGATATGCAATATAAGTAAATAGATATGTACATATATGAAACACACACATGGAGTCCAAAGAAAATGCATTTTCGCGATACAAAGAGTCAATCCATGTTCATCGTAAGTAGAATTACATTTTATCGTTTTATTGCGATATCTCGACGAACGATAAGTGACTCGAAATTTAAGTATTCATCAATTTTAAATGTAATCCCTGCTCCATGTGTGTGTCTAAAAATTAATAACGGGATGAATTAAAAACTAATGAGAAAAATTAATTCTTTTTTTCTGATCATAGAATTGCTTTGAACGAGGCATATATTTCTTTCGTGTTCATATGTATATATTTCTTTCGTGTGTGTATCATTTAGAATATTATAATATATTTAGAACATATGAACATTAGAGACTATAGACGTCTACAATAGAGACGAACAAAGGAAGCTAGCTGCTTGTAAAATCTCTTGTTAATTGACTTTCGACACTAATGTTTAAGAGTTTTTGATTTTCCATTAGTTTTGACCCAATTGCTATGTACAGATCATCCCATTATTAATTTTCAGATATATTCAGACGTATTCAAAATATTGTATATGTACATATCTATTTCTTATATTTACAAACGAATCATGAAAATATCAATGATATTATTTCAGTCAGAGGAATTATGATGTAATAATGATAACGTATTAATGAAATGATGATAAGAATAACTAAAAAAAATCGCATTTTAGGACTAATAATAATAACTAATGTTATAGTAGCAGGCATATGATATGATAATCGTAATAATACAATAAAATGAATATTTAGACGCTACGCAATGAAAACTACGATGAAAACTATAAACAGTTGCTTTAAGCGCTTGGAAAACGGATTATATAAAAAAAAATGTTATTGTTCGCATTTGTTCTGAAAATAGAGCTGTTTAATCGAAACAAGCTCTTTCGAGAATTTAATAATAACAATGTACAATTTTTACACATTGATATGACATATTTTCACTGGTTTTACAACATTATGTATATCATCACGTGATTCCCAGTGTAAGGATGTTTTCGTAAAAAAAAAAAAAGTCATTCAATCTTCGACAAATTTCACTTCTACATTTTGTTTTTCTTATAAAGACGATAATAAGATTACGAAAATACACATATTGTTTTTGAACTTCAAGTGTATTTCGTTTATGTACATATCTATTTACAGATATATACAGTTGTATTAATCTTTATTTTTAAATACATGAACATTAGATGTCTACGCAGAATGCACGTCTGATGTCTACGCAAAATGAAGAATACTCAAATCAAGATAAGTTAGATTAGTCAATTAATACTTTAAATAATTTCAATGATATATATAAATAGGTTTGTCATGTCTTTTACAATAATTAATTGCAATGAATAAATACAGTTCAGTAATCATTTTCCTATTGCTTCCGATTCTTTAAATCTCAGACCGTTTTAAATATTTTATATTTCCGTTGCGAGACATCTAACAAAATACCATCCAATAAGAATCGATATTTACACGAGGTATAATAAATTGATCAAATTATCAATTTATATTTTTATTATAACTATTTGCTATTAATTCGCACGTATTTGCAATACATATATTTACATATACCTTGCAACAATTTTTTACAAATTTGGATGTTAAATAACAGTATGCGGAAAAAATATTTTTTGTTATACTTTTTCCAGAATTTATCTTTCGTCAATAAGAAATTTACTTAATGAATAAAAAGCTTAACTTATCATGAAATAAAATTATAAATTTAATTTTTCCATATCGGTAGTGTGTAAAAATATTATTTCGCTAAAAATAAAGTAATCGAAATTTCTTACGACTTCTCTAAAAGAATGAAATAAATATAATTATGAGTATATATAATAAGTATTAAAAAATTTCATTTTTTCGAAAGAAATGGAATGTAGAAATAGAATTTGCCGGAGATTAAATATTTTTTTCTTAAAAACATATTTACAGTGGGAATCGCGTAACGACATACATAATATACATAATATAAAATTATTGGAGATATCCAATATCATAAGATTTAGTATCGCGTAAAAAAAAATATATTGTCATTCTTAAATTCTCAAAATTATTCCGATGAAAGTTTTATACTCATAATTTCATTTTAGAAAAGTTGCAAGAAATCGTGATTTTTAGCGAAATCATGTATTTATTATCGCAGAAACAATGGACTAAATGAAGTATGCGAAATAAAAATTGAGCCAGTCGGGAAGTCTTCCAATCTCGATTAATAATATATCTTACTTGTAATTCTTAACAAACATCTAAAAAATACATAAACCATGACTGATAAGTTAATGAATAAACTGTTATCGGAATCCAAATGGAATTGATATTGATACTATAGCATCCAACCATATAGAATTCCTCTTTGGTGTCAATTTCGCGAGAGCATACTTGCAAATAATGTATTATTGATGTCTTCTATAGGTCGAATGTCTTCGTGGATATTCCTATCGACGCCCATTAGGAATGACGCGGTCGATGATAATACGCAGCATGGACGACGATGATAGATTCTTTCATGAAATGTGAATGCGAGGCGAAAGCGCGGTTTTTCGAGTATCGAAAGCGAGAGCGTGAAAGAAGGAAGAAAAAAACATAGGACAAGTTCACGGGAGGGAGGAGAGAGAAAAATATGATTCGATGGTACGCAGATTCATATTCGTCTTTCTCGTAGCATGAAAATGATCCTACATTTTGTCTTTTTTTCTTCTTCCTCCCTTTCTTTCTCACTCTCTCACTCTTTCTCTCTCTCTCTCTATCTTTCTCTCGCTATGCGTTTCTCTGTATTTCGCATTTCATCTTTCGCATTTTCTTTTATCCTCTCTCCTTCTCTCTTACTTTTTCTGCTACTTTCTAGGATTCCCATTTGCACAGGCGTCCATCCAAGCTCTTCTCTCTCTCTAAGCTACAAGATTCCTAAGATGTCATGTTTTGTGTTAGGTTGAGGCACAGATGTGAGAAAACGTTTTTAAATTTCTATCTTTAACTGTCCGTTCATCTACAGAGAGATAGGATGAGTCAGGCGAAACCTTCGTGATTATTCGGCGTAATAGAATGAAATGCTATCCAAGTGTGAGCTGGAAGTGTGGGCATGGAATTGTCATGAGGAATTGTCATTATTTAAAAAAACGTAAGACTCAACGGAAAGAAGGCCGTGAGTGTCAAAAATAAAACCTAAGAATCTAGAAACTCGAAGAAAACTATTTTTCTGAATAATAATTTCGATGGTTTTTTTGACTCAACCTATATCGTAATTTCAATTAAACTGAATTTATTTTGACAATTTAAAGTATAATTATTGACAAAAACTATTTATAACAAAGGCAAAAATGAAAAGAAATAACAAAGAAAAGAAATAAACTCACGAAGGAAAGTAAATTTAAGCCTCAAACTAAACATATGGTATCGTGAACTCTGCTTCATTCTGGACCCTACGTTAAAAATAATTCGATATCTAAATTAAATTTAAAATTTCTATTATATATTTAATATAAATAATAACGCAACTTAGATGTAAAAATAGCAATTAATAATTAATAATAAAAATCAACGGAAAGAAATAAAATACATAAAAATGTCGTAGTTACAGAATTGGAGATCACATGATTCACAAATAACTATTTTGAAATTCTTGCGAAAAATTACACAAATCTTTGTACTCTGTGTATACTCTGTATTTTGTATGTAATCAATAAAATTAAAATTTAATTATAAAATGATAATTTATGTCTGAGAAAGAACAAATTTTAAAAAAATTTAATGAATTGATTTGAATAGTGTGTGACGTGTAAACAAAGACAAATGTTGGAAGAATGTTGGATCTGTTTAAAATCTTAAAGTTTCGAGTAAATACAAATATAGTATAAAACATACTCTATACTCTACTCCTCTTTTATACTCCCCTTTATTATATGCTTTCTATTAATTCTATTGTGAATTTCTATAAATTCTATTACAATTCGCAGTCAGAAGATTTTTTAAGTGTAGGAGCAAATTACATAAAAGGTGCTCAAAGGGTGACGATTGAAATTCGTATATCTTAAAAGTTCGCAAAAAGAATATAAATAAATGTGAATCACGTTTCGATGAATATTTTCTAGCTAAGAGAAATTAGAAGTGCGCGCATATGAAATTTTACATGCGCCTAAATACAGATAAATTCATTTTATCGTCTTAGCGGCGATAATTAGTCACACGTCTAATTTATTTGATGAAATTCATAACCATGTTTTATCAAGCGCGCAAGATTTTTGCACCTTGATACGAGGTAAATCGACATTTCATGCTTTCTTCCCCGCTGCCGACTCGACACGCTGGTCTATAATTTTCTAGAGTAATGATATCTTGCAAGTTCCACCTTACTAACTCTTGAAATAGTAATAATCGTGCGCGAATAAGCAACTGGTCGCAAGTTTCAGATATCATAAGAGCGAATCGTAGATCACCGTTTTAGTAGTTAATTGGAGTGTGATGATAGAGGGTCCAGAAGCATTGTCACGATGGCATATGCGATATTATCACTTGCTTTAGCAATGGAAAAAGTGAGTGTTCGCATCATGAAATAAATATGAAAATATATTGGAAAAAAGAGCTAGATAATATTTATATATTACACGCTTTGAGGAAATCATTCTTGAACAGAGCATTCATAACACGACACTCACGAATTACTGTATATGCGGAGTACAGGAGTCCTTGTTTGATTTAAAAAGCTAAGAAATATATAATAAAATAATTTAAATTAAAGGAAGAACTTTTATAAGATTTGCAACAACAATAAAATAGCACATTTCATTGTTGCTATTTCAAGTCCAAAAAATTTTAATCAAAAATTCCTCATTTATTTATTGTAAACAGCAGTTTATCCAAAAAATTTGGAATAGAAGACTTCTAACGACAGTTGAAATAAATGAGAAATTAAATCGAAAAAAATGATATTAAAAGAAAAATAAAACATATAAAATACGACTTATAATGTGAACCTCCTGTAAATTCCGATAACATTCGAGTTATAAAAATCGATGATCTTCGAATAACATTTCGGAAAGATTAATGATTTTCAATGTTTATAACTCAAGCCAACAGTGCAATCATCGTCGAATTGGGATAAACTGCGTTATGTTTATCGTACTCGGCATTAAAAGATTAGCATTACAGATTAAATTGTTATACTCAAATTGTCTGCCAGGGACGCTACATTTCGCTGTTTACAATGATCCAAAACATTTTTTTTCCTTTAAACGTAAATATTATGCTTAGTCTGTAGTAAGAATATTTCGGTAGAGTCTATCTATAATAATATTGTAAAGAATGTTTAATTTATCACAATCTTGATTGAGAAAAGTGTAAATAATAACAATCAGAAAGACAAGAATAATCATTAAAACAGAATATGAGTTGCAAGAACTCTCCAATTAAATATATTCATTCCTTCAAATCATCTTATTCTTATCATGTAAATAAAATATATTTGTGAAAAGAAGTACATCAGTCAAATTTGTTCCATACTGTAAGATGCCGAGATACAACAACGAGCGTCGCGGTTTATCCCGCTTTCACGATTCTAAAAAGCTACTCGCAAGCAAACATAGGCGAGAAAAAGGAGTGTTGCGTGTGAGAAAGAAGCCTCTGTTTTCTACTTTTTTTTTTTGCGATAGCTTACATGTGTGCAATCGGTTGCATAGTCGCATGATGCTGCGCCAAAGAGTCAGGTGACGGACCCGGTGAGTAGACGCCGCCGCCGTGTTGCACGACTCCCTGCTCGACGCCCTGTGGCAGGTACATCGAGATCATCTGTCTGAGATCGCCTTGTGATGTCTGTTGGCTTGTTTGCTGCTGGCCCATGTATTCCCGCTTGACGGCCTGGCTGGCAGAAACGGCCGCGACCGTCGTCGACGGGCCGCCCGTCGGCGTCGGCGTGTGTATGCCACCGCCGCTCGCCGGGCTCGTCGGCTCGGACTTTATGCTGCTGCCACTAGGACTATGACTGGACATCTGAGAACCTGGTTGAGCTTGATGATAAGGTGATGGTGAGCCTCCGGGTACGGTGGTACCTCCATATCCACCGTAGCCGTTCATGTAGCTGTTGATAGGGCTGGGACTGCCGCCACCCATGTGATGACCCATGGAATCGTACCTGGGGTAGGCCACGGCTGAAGCGGCGGATGCGGCACCACCCATGTGACTGCTATACGCGACATGTTGCTGGTACGCGGTTGCTGGATCATGCATCATACCGTAACCGTTGGGCATGTAGCCATTGGGCATTTGATATACATCACGCGGTAATTGCGGCTGCTGGGGTCCGCCGCTGGTGCCGACTTGTCGCTGATCAACGCCGAGCATACCGCCAACGCCAGCTCCGCCGAGCTGGAACTTGTCTTTCTTTATTAGAGTCTTTGTCTTGCGGCGCGGCCGATACTTGTAATCGGGATGTTCTTTCATATGCACGGCGCGCAACCGTTTCGCCTCATCTATAAACGGGCGTTTCTCCGATTCGCTGAGGAGTTTCCACTCGGCACCAAGTCGTTTCGATATCTCGGAATTATGCATTTTAGGATTTTCTTGAGCCATTTTGCGCCGTTGTCCACGCGACCATACCATGAAGGCATTCATCGGTCTCTTTACGCGATCTATATTATTATTCTTGGCGTTGGAAGAATTGCTAGGGTTGTTGGGATTATTTGGATTGCTATGATTGTTAGCCTGATGATGCTGCTGTGATTGTGTTTGTTGCTGCGGTGACTGCTGATGAGGGTGATGCTGTTGCTGCTGGGCACTCTGTTGAGCCAATGCGTGCATGCTCTGTTGCTGCTGCTGTTGTTGTTGTTGTTGAACCGCGGCGGCCGCTTGCATGTAATGATGAGACTGATGATGGTGTTGCAATCCGAGGCCCAAACCACCCGCGCTAGGTGGACTTCCCGATAGCACAGAGCTGTGAACTATCGAGCCCAGAGATCCATAAGGGGACATCCCCGTATGGTGAGCCATTGGCGATACACCCTGGTGCGGATGCGGTGGCATCTGAGCGTGCAGACTGCCGCCCTTCATGTCCGTCTCCATCGTGTGCATCTCTTCCTGCCTGTGCCCGTACAGTTTGCTGCTCTTTTCTGGTACCGGTTCGACGTCAAGAAAATCAACGGAGCCGAAAATGTCAATCGGTGGATAACTCCGTCGTCCAAATCACCACCGATTTCTTCTTCAAGCTCACCTCTGAGCGCGAAGCGATGATATGGAAAATCAAATTCTCCAAGTCACTGATAATAATCACTATTAAAACACTCCGTAAGAACGGATCGCCGCGCGCACGTTTCCTGATTAGCCGGCGTGTGATCAATCGATCACACGATCGCGTGAATGTATCGGTCGAATAATGTGGTAGCCACGAACGACCATTCCCCGCTACGATCTTCGTATCATCAGTTATGATAAATCTTAGTTTTGCGCAGCGAAATTTAATCACGAGTATCGTTCACGAGACAAATCCCATGCGAACACGGTGGAGAACATCACTCGCGATCGTCATACTATAGTCCTTCGGCATAGTCTTCCGTACGTCGATTCGCGATGTGTACGTTCATTCGTTTTTCCTCCTATTTTTCAAAAATTATCAGAGAAAACCTGTAGCGATCCGTAAGTTACAGAGTCCGTACGAGAACTGACCGCACTGTCACTTTCTTCCCCTCACTAGCTAGTCTCTCACCACTCCGTACCATTCGCCAGCCACTCTGACTGGCTGTGGGCTACAGTACGCTCGACGAATCGCGTCACGACAATGCGGCAACGACGCGCCAACTAGATATGAGTGTTTCGGAGCGGCGGTCTCCTTTGAAATGAGACGATGGCACCCCCTAAACGGTGCAACACAAGAAATGTAAGAAGACAGATCAACGCAAAAACCAGCGAGCTGGCCAAATTCACGAACACTGTTTCTGTCTTCAAGAATCTTTGGTTCTTCACCCGCGTATCACTTTTCCGTCAACGATCCTGTACGAAGGATTTTAACCGAAGCGTATGACTAAAAGCAACAACGCAACTTTTATCTTTTATCCTTTCCCGCTCGTCCTGCTTTCACCGTGCTGGACGATAACGACAACGAACAATCCGATATAGAAGATCTGAAACAACCTCCACTCTCCGCGGGAGAACGAAACTGTCTGACCATTTGTGTCACACGCCTTGAGTCGAAGCTCACTTCCTGCCGAAGGCGGCCGTCCCCCTTCTTCCAATGAAGCGCGCGCCTCTTCTCGTTCCCTACCTTACGGCAGAGTGGGGACCATATACGACCGATGTACTGCGCTCCGTACGCACCGCGGGCAATCGATTGGCAAGCGCGCCTGCCATCATTTCTCTCGACCAATCGGCCGGCTCGCTCGCCACGGAGGCGGCGCTATTGCTTCGTGACGTCATGGCGAACATGACCGACCTCTCGCGGCAATGCTTCGCTCCCGACGTCTCGTTCCCCCTTCCCTCACTTCTCGTCCCTAACCCCACGCTAACGTTATCCTCTCTTCTCGTCTGTCCTTCTCGCACTCCGGTCCGTGTACAGGCAACGTTTCTACTTGCTTTTTCGCGCCGCGAAATCGGCTACCCGTCGGACGCATGTACCGCTACGCGGCCGCCGTCCGTAGCGTTGAGCAACGCATATGTGCGTCCCCGAGTCTTAATACGTTCCTTGCACATGACCCGGAGCTGCGTGATGCATTACATATCTATCAACGTTAATGCACGAATAAGTCAAATACGTATGCCGCTTGCGATGGGATCCTTGAAAATTTAAAAATCTCCTAGACATCTCTCGTAGAGAGATAAGATAATCTGAAATCTTTTAGCGCTATTTTTAAGCATTAAGTGATACCATATTCTCCATCTGAGAAATGGAACTGAAATGACTCGTACAGGAAATACCAATTGTCCACCAATCTATCCACCTTATCTTGAAAAAGATGTTCTCACGGCAATCTTCGTTAGATCAAGTGATAGACGTATTTTCCACAATTCAGATCATGCGCGTCTCCCACCGTATCTTATCAGAATGTTTCCTTTTTTTCTTACAGAGAGTTGAAAATTCGCCTTTCCTCTTGGTTTTCCTTACTCTCGTCATGTAATAATTCTTCTTTTGACTCAAACATCGAATTTTATTTCACTGCTCTTTATTATCGCTCGATATATTGAAGAAGATAGAGCTCATAGTAAGGATCTCACTTCTCCTTCCTATTCTTGTCCGTCGGACAGAATCCATCAAGAGATTCACTAAAATCATTATCGTAGAGCTTCTATTGGACGTCATATCTTCGTTTCAGCATGCTGCATGTTGTAGGACCTGTTGCCGCGAGATGCGAAGAAAAGGAGAAAAGAAGGCGAAACGAATTGGCTTGTGACGGAAATATGCGTGATAGATAAATGCGTAAATCTATATTTTGTGACTCATTGTCAAGAGATATCGTGACGATTTCTCCAAAATCGATGCTGCAAACGTGTTCAAAAATTATTATATCCTGTTTCAAGTGTAACACATGCATTTTGTCTTCATTTCAAAGGATGATTATAGTATCTGCATTCTCATCGAATGATTGTTTACCTACATTTTGATTACTGCAATTACGTCAATTTTACATCAAATAATCTAGAGTGCTCTCAATCTTGATGCGCGATCATCGTGATTGCGATTATTATTTTGTAATTCGTCCTTGAGAACGGCAATCTTTAGTGCAATTGCAGCATGCATTGATCGCGATTATAAGTTATTTATCCGATATCTCGATAAGCTTTTTATCGCGCAGCGATATTGGATCAAAACAATGACAGGAACAAAAATATTTTATAAACATAAAACCGTGCATAGCATTTCTGAGAAATTTGATTATTTTATAATCCAAATCGCTCATATATTATATCTATTACATAATCACGGTAAAAAAAGCAATTAATAATAAATTGATGCATAAACAAAATATTAATTGTAAATAAGTCTGCATCGTTGCCGCATAAATATTTCGTGGAAATTTCATTTTAATGAGATCCCGATGCAAAAAAATACCAATTCAATTAAGACAAATATTTCGCTTACTATATTTACAACATATTTATGCATTTAGTTAAATAGATTTGTTATTTAATCAAAGTTTTTTTTCCCTCGCAAGCAAGCAGAACTTTTTTTCTAACTTAGGTTTATGACTTTATGTTAAGATTTTGTCCGGCACTAGGTAGCAGGTATAAGGTAGAGAGATACCTGTTTTTCATAAAAGAACGTAAACAAGAAATTAAGTTTCAACGCAGAAGTAAGATTACTTCCAATTGGTGTTGACCTGTATCTTTTGCGAAAACACAAATTTATTGTTATAATACAAATGGCAGGTGCAAGTCATAAAAATAAAAGAGTCGGACTTATGTCACACATTTTTATGTTTACTTTTATTTTTACTTTGTGATTATCTTTTTCACTTCATTTTTTTTACTTTTTATTACTGTCTTTGCACTTTAGAAATAAATTAAATCATTAATTGTCATTTTAATTTCACGTCCTCCCAGAGTTTTCAGAGATTTCACTTTTTAGTGAGTGCTAGACTCTAAAATGTGGGTGTCTCATTAGTTAAGATATTGTAGAATGAAATTGGCTTACATCGTTGTCATAAGAAGCTCACACAGTTATCGCGCAAACTTCACATATTTTGACAACGTAATAAGCTACAAGTTGAAACGGTGTTTGATCACAGGTGGTACGTCCATAAATATCGCGAGAACGTCTCTCGCGCGTATGATTTGCCCGCCCAACAGCGGCATTAGGCCGAAATGCCACAAGTGGCACATAAACCGTGCGGAATAAGTGGATTGATAGGTCGTTACCATTGAAAGAAGATAGAGCGGATCGCGCGGTACATGTAGAAAGCTAAAGGAGAAATAGAGAAAGAGAAAGAAAGAGAGAGAGAGAGAGAACATACAATAAGTCGGAGTCCGACAATGGGATACCGCGGGCGGTCTTTGTGATTCAAATCAATGTTTGCGATACTCGATGGCGCACTGCCTTTGGAGCACCGGGCTTTCCTAGGTTCCTCGCGTATACGTATACGCTCGCAATAGCGCGCGTCGCACGCGCACGTACACAGAGCTATCTGTCCTATCGAGTGCGCGCGCGTACATCGAGGTCGCGCACACGTGCGCGAATGTGTGCATTGGCGATGCGGCGCATCCACCGTGCGACATGAGAAAGCTCATTGTACGTTCCGGCATAGACGCACTCGAAAACCAGAATCCTGAACGGCCCTCCGATCGATCTCCTTCTACCCGCACGAACGGGACCGACCGTCTCGTGCCGTGCTAGCGTTCATTCATATCCGACCGACGTTCGGGAATCGAGACGTTTGGTTTCGCGATTACGCTCCTCTTGCGACGCACATCGATTTTCGTGACGTGCGAAGCGCGCGTCTCTTCACAGCGCGAAAGCGAAATCCTTTCTCGTTACTATCTATTGTACGAAGCGACGGGCCCTCTCAAACGGTGCACGAACAGTAAATTATTTCTACACAATTTCTCTGGAAATATTTTCACAGTTGAATATTTTCAAATAATTTTCAAAATCGCTCCGCTGACATAACCGATTTTATCGATATCGATGATAGCTCCTTAGGCATATTTATGCAATTGTGATAAATAGCAAGCGAAAGTATTGGTGATAAATTTTTTTATTGCAGATAATCGATTTCTTCATCATTAAAAAAACGTTAACTCGTTAGTTTTGATAATGATTAATATCAAGCTAATGTCACAAACATAATAACTGTAAAACAGATATTGAGAGAGATACTATGTCAAACGAAAATAAAAAATGAAAAATGCCCCATCATTGTAAAGTCATTAACGTAGACACATTTTCCTTTAATGGCTACGAACTTCAATGATTTATGCATTTTCGCCTTCGTCCGAAGGTCGAATAGAGTCGTTTTTCACTTTAATTTACGAAGTTTCTTTCGTCGTTCTCGAAATAGCAAAAATGCAGAATGAATTAACTCTTATTTCAAGTGATCCATGTAGACCAGATGTATCGCAACTGCTCATCAATTCTGAAAAATATTATCGCTTATTAAATATCGCTCATTCCGACATTTCGCTGAACCGCTTTTGCGCCAAATAAACTTCTGTCCGATTCATCGAACTTGGAACGCCGTCAAACTCCGTGTCAAAGTGAAGAAAGAAGAGGACTGAGAGGAGGAGAACACGATCGCGCGATACGCGGACGAATTCGTAGGCGTCCGATTGTCAACAGGTGATAGCATTGGGCCAGCTCTTAGAGCTCGAGTAACGAGAGAAAGGGAGATTGTGTATGTATATGTGTGTGTATATGTGTGCGACGAAGAGAAAGGAGAAAGGTTGGAGGGAGGGGGGTGAGATCGAGCGAAAATCAGGGGGGTGGTTGCGACGGGGAGAGAACGGTGCCGCCGGAAGGGTAGCCAACAAAGTCTTTATCGTTTCGAGGACCGATTACAAAGCTCGATTGTTGCCATTCTTCGGAATCCAAATAATCTCTCGCTCGTCCGAACCACAGACGAGCAACCTACCATTGGAATAGAAATTTACAGCCGTTGATTTTACCAAGTGGCCATTATAGTCTCTTTTCTGTCACAAGGAGACATGAGAAACCATTAACGTACTTTTTTTATCAACACAGCATGATAAAGAAATTTATCGCCGGCACTTTTGTTTGCTGTTTATTATCACAATTAATGTAATTATGTCGTAAAAAGGATTAGTATTGCCGACATTGATAAAATCAATTTCATCAGCAAGACAATTTTGACACAAATTATTCAAAAATATTTAACTATTTCTAGTAAAATTGTGTGTAACTAACTTAGTAAATTCAGTAAGTGGATATTTCGATTAGTGTATGATGATCATATAATATGCACTCGATCATTGCTTCGTGTACAATCATGATCAGTCTCATTTTTCCCTCTATGTTTGGTTGAAACACAAGAAACGCTTCTTAAATACAAAAAGTTAAAGAAATGGTGTACCCAATTCCTTTATCGTACTTTATGACAAAAAAACACGTTAATATTTTTTCACGTAACGGGAAAGGAATTATAATGGACATAAAATTTACTTTGACAGTTTTGTAAATAAGATATATTAAGGTAAGGAAAATGATAATACGGTATTGGTTATATTTTAGGAGAAAATAAAAAACAACACATTAATTTTATTGCCCTGTAGAAAAGAAAATTTAGTAAGTTTGACTCATTGCCATAAAAGAGAAAGCGCAAGACAAAGGTTGTGTAAAAGTGAGGAGTCATTTTTTGTAAGAAAAAAATAAATTCAAGACGGAGAAAGATGCGAGAAAGAAGAATTGCTATTACTTTAAAACATCATCAAGAATTGCAGTTTTTAGAGAAAAATAATTTTTAACGAATTAAAATACATTAACCAAGGTTACCAATCTGCTATTCTGACTAATCTGCCGTTTATCTTTCCTCTTGGCCTTATCTTAGCCCCTGCTAAAGTGCGAAATAGGTATACATCTTTGTTGAGAATTTACTAAGATTTGAGATTCTCTATTATAAACGATAACAAGAACAAATTACAAAAACCAGAAATTAACCATGCTATTGTTGTTCATGTTATTCCTGTCGCATTTCTTAACACCGTAGTAATCGCAGTAATTTGTTTGTTCCTTTTATAAAAATTTTCAAGAATGTGTATTTAGAGAGAAGTGTGAATCTTGAGCATCAACATTATTATCTGATAGTAAAATATCCGTAGTTTAACATATAAAAGATATTTACAAGAGATTCGTAGGAATAAAGACATACATCATATTTCAACATTTCTTTTAATCTAATTTTATTAGTTTATTAACAAAAAATATTGAATTAATTTCCACTAAAATAAGCAAAATTTTGGAAAAATCCAATCTTTTCCGTCCTCCGTGATTTGTTTAAAAGATACGATTTTGCCAGTTTTTTACGCGAGCGCAACATCAAGTTCTCGTTCTTTCGTGACTGCGTAACCATGCGTGAAAGCCCGGATCCCGGATCGGTCTCTCGCGTCCCGCAGGACCGCGGCGGGCACAGGTGTACAAATAAATTGCGCGGGCATACTGATTGCGCGTAGCTACGGCATCTCGCCGCACCGGCCCGGTCGCCCGTTCTGGCTGCATCATTCTCCCTGATTGCTAAACGATGCGCGCAACTGCTCGCTCGCTCGCTCGCTCGCTCGCGCGAGCTCACAACTCTCTCGCGCGCCTCCGCGCGCGATTAAATACATCCGCGCAAATCAGGATCTCATTGCGCTGTCAACGGCCAATGGGCACAACCGCCGGTCTACGCCGCACGTCCGTTTTGACGACATAATCTCTCTCTTGCCATACCCCATCTCTCCCCCTCCGCGTTTCTCTCGCCTCTTCCGCCTCTCTTTTCTGGTTCCCGACATCGAAACGTTTTTTTTTTCTTTCTTGCATTGCAAAATCTGCACTGCAACCGGATAGCCTTCGCAGCCGCACGATGCAATATCCCGTCGGCCAATTTAAATGTTCGTCGAACTCCGCCTTCGAAGATGCATGTCTATTTGATTTTTTTATAGAACTTTTTTATAGAAACTGATGTGAATTGAATCGTTTAATTGTTATGAGAAACTCAAAATTGAGAGATCTCTCGTCTTTCCTATAATGTAAATTTATGCTTTTATATGTTATTGGAATCAAATAGAAAGAAAATTTGTACGGTGCGATTGATGTGGCTCGTGCGTTTCGCCAAAGTGACGATTCGCACCGACGGAAAGTACGACGGAATTGCTTTTATGTTTGTTTTGATGCGACATTCTATTTTTACGGAGGGTCGCAGGCCAGCATCACAATAGCCGGAGTCGTTTAGAAACCGTCCGGTATTATTGCGACGATCGATCCATCGACACGCTTCGGAATCCACGTCGAAATTCGGTGCGCGGCGAGAAATGACAATGGTACCTTTCGTACGACGGCCCACCATCTTACGACACTTAATTCGTGCTATGTCTGTCACCTGCCGGCAACACGACGTCCACGACACGGTTCTCCCGATGCATTCAAGAAACCTTGAGGTGATTCGTTCCGCGTACGCGAACGTCATCTAACGCGTCTGAAATTTCAATAAGTGCCTGGTACGATCCCGGTTCGCGAATCTTGGGTACGTACCCGCATGTGTATCATTTGCGAAAATTTTACGATAAATTTTACCAGCGTTTCTTCTAACGCGATTACGCGCACAAAAGTTAAGAATCTTCGTTACTATTACATGTTTGTATTCTTCAAATAACTTAGGAAGAAAATGTTATCATAGGCGTCCGCAAGAAGAGGTAAGAGAGGGCAACTGTTCCCCCCCTTGGAAGACCACTTCCTTCTTGAAATAAGAAAAAAAAAATCTTAATATTCTCTTTGTAATTTTTTCTGAAAAGAGACAATTGCCTCCTCCTAGAAAAAATCCTGCGGACGCTTATGTTAGGAATACGTTATCATATTAAAATTAATCATAAATCATATGGTGGGTGGACCGATAAAAATTATTATTGCTTTGGAAATGCTTTCGATTGCGCGTGTCTCGTTGTGACGAAGATGCGTATTTTGTTGAACATAGGCTCGTCGGCCACGTCAACATTCCCACGTTATCGTCTTCATGCGAGACGACGACCGCCGGCGACAAGAGCGGAGAATCACTGCGACGAGGTCAGGCCCCTTTTCGCAAGGTCCCCCCTCGGTACGATCGGGGGCCCTCTGCTCCACATAACCGAGCATGAACCTCGCCGAGGTGTACCGTGAAGAGGGTACGTTCGAGGTTCCTGGATCGGAGGAAAGGGGAGAAGGGGGGGAGGGGAGAATCGGGGATCCCTTCGATATTTATTGCGGGGATGCGTGCCGGGCAGATATTATTATTTGTACCACGCGCATAATTCAAGCCGGTCGTTAAAATTATTTTATTACTTGTTCTACACGCCGCCGCTCCCAGATTCCGCGCGGTCACCCTCGTACACAGCGTTCTTTCCATCCGTGAGAGCATCTTCACGATGGTCGCGTTTTTGCGATCGATTGAAATTGTTGAAAACTTATATGATAAAATCATGTATAAAATGAAAGTATCGATTGATCAGTATTTTTTCAAATTATCTAATATACAAAAGTAATATTATTGCCAATATTTATTCGTTTATTAATTTTCGGAATCATCGAATATTATAATTTCGTAATAATTTTTCTATTTGATACGTCATGCATATATATATGTATAAATGTCAATACCCTATAAAAGTTTCCATTTAAAACTTCTTAACAAGGTTTAAAAAGTGTAACTTTTTGCATATATTAAAAAAAAACCATTCGATTCGAAGAAAATTAACATGCACACAAACATGTGACAAGAACAAGTCGTAATTTGTAAGATCAACTATATCGATATATATATATCGATAATATTTTTAAGATTCCTCCAACATTGTACTCAGTAAAAGAGTTATATACGTATAAGAACATATAAATACCACCTGTCGCAAAGTACATTCACCATCAACGCCTCGGGAGAATAAAGAGAAAAGCGCACTCGATTCATCGGAGCCATCGAGGTATGGCCCAAAATAGGTCGACGCTAGTACAGCTTCGCCACTGTAGGTTACTTGGCTGGTTCTTTTCTCTTTCTTTCTTAACGTCACTTTCCGCAGAACGGGTTCTCGCAGATCGTTATTGAAACGAACGACACGCCGGTCAACGGCAGGGGCGTATCTGGTCGGACGCCTCGGGTCGAGAGCGTCGTTCGGAGCGCTTTTCTTCACGAGGAGACGAATGCGCGCAAAGTGGCGTGACGAGTGGCGGGACCAGAATCTCGACGAGCGGCGAGCCTCTCATGTGGAGTAACTTAAAGTCGTATCAATCTCATTTATGCCAATTTTCGTGTCTCGTGTGGTAGCCCCTGTTCCTGGCGAGCGAGGGGCTCCCCTTCTCGTCTCCGTCGCTCTCTCTCGTCGGGCGAACTGTCGCGCGTTATTGGCGTCTGCGAGTGTGTCTGCGATGCGACACACGTTTTCGAGACATTTTCATGATAATCAAAGGTGGGTCCGGGGTGTCGTTGGTACCGCGACACGTTCCTGCGTATGCAAATCGCGCATGAAATCAGTAGCTACCGGGCAAGCAGGATCCGATTTATCGCGCCCTCCCGGATCGATTATTCATCGATCGAACTCGTTTGTCGACTCAATTAATCTCCATGAAAAATGTGACGATTTCCCGTACCTCGTCTAAATACAAGCGAGAACGAGATAATTTACGCACGACCACGAGACTCGCGCGGATAATTGATCGCTGTTTACCAATGTTCCCCCTCCTGAGGGAGGCATGCGGCGAAATCGTCGACCCCATGTTTGTACGCGTATTGATTTTAACTACTCTCTTACAAGTTTTTACATCAAATATCATGTTATACGGGCTAATTAAAATAGATTTCGCACGCGTTTCATTATTGCCAATTAACAATACGAATTGTGACGTTAATATGATTCTCAATAATTCTTATTAACGCTTTCGAATTAAATTAATAGCATCGAATCTGTACCACAGGTTATTTTTAGTACCTCTAGATAATTCGCGTGTACGAGCAAGCTCATGAAAAACCGTATGCGACACACGAGCCAGATCCAAGACGTCTATATGTATTCGTATTCTGAACAGCGTCAAGAACGAAGGGTACACCGGGTACACGTAGTACCCTCGTCACGATCGTCATCGAGGTGACAGGTAAATACAGAGAACCGGGGTCTACCCTCCGGAGGATATACAATATACGTTCACGAGCCAAGTAGAAGGGAGAAGAGGTAGGGCGGACGGGGAGGGAGGCAAGGGGAGGGGGTACGTTCGTAAACGAGAATTAAATCCGAGACGACGTTCCCGTTTATTCGAGATACGCTTCTTGTTGTGACGCAAACGAAATCGTGCGTGCAAGGCGACCGAGAGTGGGTAATCGTTTAACACGACGTTACGTATTCTTTAAATTCAGACTCGGCTGGGAATCACGTGAGAAAACAATAGCACCTGGCGTCGAGAACGGAAAAAGAATTATCGCGCGATTGTGTTCAATATCTCCGCTTTTTAAAGGAGGGATTAATGATTTTTTTTCAGGTCTCGTCATTCATAAGAAGAGAGTTGTATGTTGAATTATAATTGTTCAAACATTATTCATAGAATAATAACTACATCAGTGATGTTTAAGAAATCTGATTCTTTGGATTTATGTCAGGTAACATAAAGATATTGTATCCTTTTTTTATACTTGATTCTAAACGCAATTAAACATTAAACGCAAGGTGGAAGTATCAATTACAAAATTAACGCCTTCGATTGGCTGTCGCAGACGCTTGCGATCGCCTTGCGCCTAATGTAGAATCAGCTTATTATAATATAAAGACGAGAGCATTAGGCGCAGAGCTAGGAGGGGAGGGGGGGGGGCGTAACTTTCATGTTCATATCTTGCGGCGATTTAGAGCACGATATCATTTAGCATTCCGTCTGAAAACAAAATTCCGAATGCACCTTCGGCGTGCGCGGTTTGTATCGTCGGTTAACTTCTGTTCCTTTTTCTTGATGAAAAAATAAAAAGCCGCATACGGCGCATACGCACCATTACGCCACGCTGGACGCAATCTCGCCTACACGCACACACGCACGCATACTCACATTCCACGCAGAAAGAAAGAGGCAACACGTACACCGACGATTGGTCGATCGTACGTACGTGTGCGTGCACCACAGGAGGGAAGGGGGGCAGTTATGCAGAGGCCAAAGGCACAGAGGAACGTAGGAAAAAGCGCGTGCACGCACACGCAGCAACGGCGGTAGCAGCAGCAACAGCAACGGCAGCATCGCCGGTGATCTCCCTCTCGTTCACTCCGGACCGCTCGATCTCTCTTTTTCTCGCCCACTTCCTCTCTTTCTCTCGCTCGTCGGTGCGAAGGGTGGAAGCCATCTGCATCGCGATGAATGCCACTAACCACCCTGCGAGTAACCCCTCCCCCCTCCCTCTCCTGCAAAATCCCCTTTACCTACGTTTCCAACCCCTCTGTCGTGAGCTGGCCGGACGCGGCCACGGGTTCTCAATGCGCTCACGATGGAATGCGAAGTTATTCCGCAAGTATAATATAGATGATCCTTGACAGTCACTTGCGATTTTTAAACAGGAGACATAAATCTATTTATTCGAAAGATATCCATATCTAAGGCGTATAAATGTCCATTTAGCTACGAATTGAAAATTCTGCTCTCTCTCTCTCTCTCTCTCTCTCTCTCTCTCTCTCTCTCTAACATTTTTCTTTTCTTTTCAAACACTTTCTAAGACTTTTCTAACACTTCACTTTTTTCTTTTCTTTTCTTTACTCTTTCATAAATTACTTCAGATTTATACTTGACGATCCAAATCTTCTAGATTTACGAATATTAATATATTTACTGTAAAATTGCAAATCAAGATGCAATACTTTTTATTATACATATTTGCTGCTGAAGCTCAACTCGTCTTTTATTAAACTTTTTATAATTATTAACGCCTTGGCAATGAAACAACCGCCGTACTCCGTAGCAATTACTTCTGCCTTTGGCACTTGCGCGATCGAAACGAAGGCCAAATCGAACGGCGAAGGTAACGCTGAAGGCTCCGCATACCGAGCGGAGCGCACTTTTCTCAGCTTCGAATTTATTGTATGCGCTCCATCATGCCGCGTAGATGCGCGCATCTCTCCACGACGAAATAATCGATCGTTTAACTCTGACGCCGGCAGTTTATCATTATCCCCTGTGAAATGCAGACCCGCGAGGTTTCGTCATCGCTCACGTCGCACCTTTATTTTGCTCCTTGTTTCTCGAGGCGTACGCTTTATTATCGTCGAGGCGATGATTTGCAAAATAAGCCCTCCCCGTTCGTTTGACTTTCGCCAAGCTCGCGGGCGCAGGCGGTGCGGCGTTTATCAAGTGTACGAATTAAATTGCCGTTTTATTACCCTTGAGGGACAAGATCGAGGGCAAGGGCTTTACCACTCCCCCTCCCTTTTCATCCCCCGTTCAGCATGCCGACGAAGATTCGCTATTCAATGTAGAACTTCACCGTCGCGGATTTCGAAGATTGGAAAAGTGTAAATTTGTTTCGTCGATATTTTTCTTCAAGCATTCTTAAAGACAAATTATTTGATCAATATTCATGATATTATAGAAATAATACAAAACTCTTCTCATGCCGTTCATATATAAAACCTATTCAGTTCGAAAAATTTTTTTAATGACATCTTAAGTTTTTTTTTATGCATTGTGCAACTTTCTTTATTCTCGCATTAAATATTTATTTATCACACTACATACTACACATACATTTACCACGCTACATTTCAATTCTGTAGTGTTTTATATCAAATAATCATGACTTTCTTTTTTGGATTATTCGTATCAGAAACTGTTTTTTATTTTAAAAATATATTATTTTTTTCAAAATTTGTAATATTTTAAAACAATACTGAGAGAAAACAAAATAGTTCTAGCATCTATATTTTTGACAACTCTGAAATTTAAGTATCTGCTAATTTTACAAAGTAATAAGAACGAGAGAAGTACTGAATATTATGTAATTACGGTAATAACATATATAAACTTTAATTTTAAACTTTAATTAATTGATAATGAAATAGCAACTCAACTATAATTATACAATGTAGATTTCATACAAATAAGATAAGACAATTACTTCAAGACAAATATTTTTTTTTAACGAAGCAATTTTTTAATGAAGCCAGAACACTGCCGTTACATGGAGACTGATTTTTATTTCTCGTCAATGAAAAAATCTAGGATAAAAGACTAGGACAAAAGATGCATTATGAGACTTTTCACCGATATTCTAATAAAATAGTTCCTTGAATGAGAGTCATTGGGTAAAATGAAAGTTTCGAAAATGAAAGTAAATGAGAGATATATTTCACCAGTACAATTTTTAGTTCTGTCACAAAATTTTGTATAAAAATTAATTCAAGAATTTTATAATTCTTGGAATTATGTGCTAAAATTAATGTAATAAGAAATTTAGTTATCATCAGCCTCTTGCTGCTGCAACTTCTTTTCGTCTGTGTGTATATATATATTAACTTAACCCTTACAATGTGACAAACGGCATCTTATCCGTACAAATGAGTAGTTCGAGTTCAATCACTGTTTGATTTATTTAAAATGGTTCAAAAAATCTATAAAAATTCATGAATATATTTTCAAGTTTGTAAAATAAATATTTGTACTTTATTTAGGAGTGGGGGATTTTTGGAAGTTACGAGAAATTTTCATGAACAGAAATCAATCGGATTCGAAATATCTCTGTTTGTAGAAAGAGTTAATATTAACGATTATACTACTATATATATTACTATATTTCTTAGTTTATATAACTTATTTATTGTTTTTATTACACGCGCGCTTAGCTTTTTATTTTTTACTCTTTATTTTTTTTAAAATAAATTGCATTAATAACTTTCTTAATGCACATATCTACAAATTATCATTTGCTAACTCCGCGATGACAGCCCCTCATGACGTTAGCGCTGTAAAAAAAACGCCAACAATACATCGATATATGCGATAAACATGTCTTTGTTAGAAATGGACATAATTGAGATATTTGTTCTCAAATTTCTAATTGCTGGTACTTTTTTCTTTGATTACACATATATTCGAGATTATTCAAAAGCACACAATTATTCAAAAGCAGTGGAATCTGGTCGAAACAACGCATGAAATATTTCAAAATTCCTATCCTGATACATTTCTCGAAGATGTTTGCTTGGCGGCCAGTTTTTCAAAGCGCGTCCGTACCGGGCGGACGTCTGTCCCGCCTGCGATATTTCCGGATGCGGAACACGATTCCCGCATTATGCCGAGTACGCGGTCACGACTGTTACGAATCGCCCGGCGAGCACCATTCTAAAGCCCTCGTCGGATTCTAAACACACCCTTTACATACCGCGAAGTGATAGGTGGGCGGATTTAAGGGATTGGTGACAAGAGGGGAATTCGGTCTGATCGATTATACGTCACCCGAAACGTTTCTCGACCCGCAGTCGACGGTTAGTTTTACGGTGGAAATTCGCGTGGCCGATGAAAAAAATTGCAAAGACGATTTCTAACATCCAGTAAAAATCATGTAGAATGGAAAACAAGCGAAGAAGACCAAATGTCACAATTTTTTACAATTGGTGAAGCTGCAACAAGTACATATAATATAAGTAAGATTAAAAAGTAAAAGCTATCACAGAATAAAATGTGGCAGTTTCTAGCCTTCTCTACCAGAAACGAATCTTTGTATGAAAGTGTATGTCGTTATTCTTTGATGCTTACAGAAGAATCAATCCCGATTTTCCGCCTCATTCATAGTGCACCTAATCGTCCCACTTGGCGGCGTTTACACGTCCCAGATTGGAAAAAATAGCGTCGCGCCATGGAAGGAAGATGGCGTCGTCCCCTAGAGACCGGGGCGGGGGGGGGGGGTAAATTTTAAAGGTCTTTCTTTTTCTTTCCCGTGGCCTCTCTTCCTCTCGTCCGTTGACTCTGAACCACGGCAATCACGACGCGTGCAATTTTTATGAAGTCCTCGCCGGGTCTTCGAGTCGTTGAATAATTCAGGGTCAAGAGGGGAAAAAACGACGCTTGCGCGTTGAATTTTTGGCCTCTGGTCGACCGGTGAACGCAACATCGCTTTTTAACAATTGTACGACATATTACTTGTAATCCGATTAAGAAATATATACATGCTAAAATACATGATTCAGAAATTAATTATAATTTTTTGTTTTTTACAGTTTATTATTAATATAAAGAATAGTTGCCAGCGCTTTTCACATTTCCACACTTCATATTTTTAAATTTTTGTTTAAAAAAAATTGTGGAAGAACTCGCGGTATCGAGAAATTGTTTATAGCTTTTTAAGCATAAGGATAGATCTTCGTGAGTTTAGTAGCCGGAATAATTTTTATTATTTAACGAAAAAGGAAAGGTTCACGTCGCTACCGGACTATTCATTGACATCCTGACGGAGCCGGCCAAACGGAAATCGTAGCTGTAACGAGAGGTACGATCTGTTTTTTCCGCGCTTAATTTCTGGACTACTCTGGCGCACCCTCGGCCATTAATCACGGCAACGGTGCTACGCTCGGGTCCGCTCCGCATGGCACTGTTTGCAAACCAGTCCGCAATAAAGCGATTCGACGTCGATTCGCCACCACGTCGAATTATCCAGATACCATTTGCGAGCAATATACACCGGTCCCAGCGTAATTTATTCGCTGCAACTGACGGCCGCGTTACGGCCGACGTTACTGCGTGATTTTTCTGCGTAAACAGGGGTTATAAAAGTTCATTGGGAAGAATTCTTTTATGGAGAGAAAGGATAAAAAGATACCATCGTTGACACGGGATTTTGAATAAGAGATAAATAATAATTTTTTGTATGATTTTTGTTTCAAACATAAAATATTTTGTAAGAAAATGTAAATATATGTAAACTTCATGTGTATATATTTCTTTAAAATAAAAAATACAACCGTAACTGTCAGGCTTATTTTGCATACCGAATGTCAGTAATAAGGACTTAACTCTTATTAACTTCGAGACTCCTTCCTGGTATTATCGTATGAAGTACCAATCATCAATGCATCAAAGTAATGGAGAGAAGCGGGGCACTGCGCTAAGATGATACCTGCGAAGGTCTCTTAAGGATCTCACCGTTATAATCCTTACATCTGCATGGTAATCCTGGCTTTATGGACTCGCCATTTGAGTATGTTCGTGTGAGATTAGCAAGTAATTAGCGGAACGCGTGGATGAGAGCATCAGTTATCTTCAACTGTAATTCACGTCTTTTTTTCGCTTTTCGGAATCTGGGAAACCGAAAACTAGCAAGCGAGAAGGAGACAACGGGACTGCAGTCACAGTTAATCGACGGAAGTAACGGGCCTTTGGGGGAGCAAACGCGATCATTTTTTACGCGAGCTGCGAAACTCGCGCCTGATTCGGGATACATGGAAACGACACGGACTGTCCGGGCTTTACATCACGAGCGTGCGCACGGGCTGAAGGATCGCGATGACGATAGCAGCCTTCAGATAGGGAAAGATAAATGAAAATCGAGTCGGGCAAAAACCGATTGATCCCAGCGAGAACTGCCCCGCCGCCACAGTCAGGACGTGTTAGGAGAGAAAGAAGGTCGAAGGTGAGGCCTCGGAGGTCGCTTCTCGCAGCCGATGGACATCGATCAGGGAACCGTCCGCCCGCTCGTCCGCTCCCCGTTCCGTTCCGTTCCGTCCCGTCCCGTCCCGTGCGTCGCCTTGATGGATGTGAGATTACAGCGGCAGGGACACTCGTTGACACCCCATGATGTATCACCGCAACCACCTTAGTAGCGCAGCTACTTACCGCGCCGAATATAGGGGCGTAGGCCGCCGGCGTAAGCAAAGAAATGAAGAAAGGGCGAAGTCCGTCGCCTACTTCCCCCCTTGGGCAATGAAGTTTGCATACTCTATCAACACACTTGCGTTTCGCTTTCATCGTTCTATCGCATGGCATTTCGTAACAGCGTATTCTCGACGCATCATTACGTCCGAATTATAAAAAAAATAAGATATTTACACACGATCTGCAAAACTTTACGTTATAATCGTTTTTATTTTACATTGTAGTTTTGTATTGAGTAAATAAAAGTCATACAAATGATAATCGCAAATATTATCGCAAATGTACGAACTACGAGTGTGTACATGTGTGTTTAAATTGGAGAAAGAGATTTGATCGTTTGCTAAACCATGGAGAATCGGAGGAGGATGCGCGGGAGAAAGCGCAGTACAGCCGAAGGATGTTGGCCAGATAAGTCGGGGTTGTCGGGGCATCTGCTTTCTTTCGTGCTTCCGGCCATCTTCTGCCACCCTTTCGCGTTTCTTTTTTCGGTAGTGGAAACGGCCCCAGTCCATTCTCGTCGTTGTATCGGGCAACCCATAAAGAGGAAAAAAGAGGCGTGCGAGAGGAGGAGAGAGAGAGAGAGAGAGACAGAGAGAGAGAGAGAGAGAGAGAGAGAGAGAGAGAGAGAGAGAGAGAGAGAGAGAGAGAGAGAGAATAGTCCGGTGGGACTAGAAAGAGCGAGAGGCGTGGAAGAACGTGCTGAATAGAAGATTGGAACTCTTTCTGCGGTGACGGCGCGCTATCCGGCAAAGCGGCTGATAGTGCCGGCTATTTCCGGTGGCTACCGTGACATCGCTATCGTCGGCCCATGTCTACCATTCCCCCAGGGGGCCATCCACGTTAAATGTCCTTCGTACCTCGTGCTGGGAAAGTTTACGTGTCTTTCCGACTCTTCCGACCGATCGCCCGCGTTGCGCCAAGCAAATCGACCATGTACGCTCAAACGATGTAGAAATACAATAACTATGATTCGAGAAAAACAAATGAATTTCTCATGAAGAATCCATCTTTACGCGAATTTTTAACACGCGTCATAATGGATGACATTCTAGCTTGATATCTTGTCGCTAATCGCGTATCAGATATTCCCGGATCCATCGTAACTTCCCGGAGTATCGACCCTTCGATTATGTCGCTTTTATCATCAGTATCATCAGGGACAAAGGAGGTCATCCCCACAACGGACGGAGAGGGATTCTGCTATGGCCAGATCAGACGATGCGTGTTTCTCGGTGTCAATTTCGTGGACACATCGAGGACACGGATGCGCTTGTTAGGCGCAACATTTCGTGATTAACGAAACATCGAGATATTATTCGTGTCGTCCGCGCGACCGTTCTATCCTCAAGACAAAAGAAAACATGATTTTTCTCTCTTTCTCCATCTTCCTGTTATTCCCGGGGATAGAATATTTTTAATTTCGACGAGGAGAGACCCTTCTTTTGTGGCGGCGAGTACGTCGTAAACGCTCGCATACGAAATTTAGAACCATGAAGGACGGATAGTACCGAGATCTGCGCAGTCCTTTCCGAGGTATTCAACTGTCAGTCAAAGTGTGCGGAGTCTCGGTAGTCCCGCGAGAACATCTGCTCCCGAAGAACGCGATACGTCAAGGGATGGGGGCGTTACTTACTCGATCTCTCTCTCTCTCTCTCTCTCTCTCTCTCTCTCTCTCTCTCTCTCTCTCTCT